>PVJH01017624.1:0-47319 GCA_004026705.1 Nesogale talazaci | reverse complement strand
CTCTCTTAGCCTTTCCCCAATATATTTTATATGCACTTCATTCATCTATAATGACCTCATACAATCCTGGGTGGCACCAAGGTTAAACACTGAGCAACTACTCAAAAGGGGTCATTTGAGACCATCAGTGGCTCAAAGGAAGGAAAAGCCTTGTGGTCTGCTACTGCAAAGATTCTAGCTTGGGAAATTGGGGGGGGGGTGGTCTATGGAGCTGTATCAGGTCACTGTGGGTAGAAATCCACTTGATGGTAGCAGAGCAACAAGGCCCACAGATTGCTCTCTCTGACTCACACCCCAATCTGCCCTGTCTCTCCCTGCAATAACAAGCTTCCTGACTGCGCTCACTACCATTGAGTAAATGTCCACTCAGAGTGACCCCTGTGGATTTCAGAGACAGTCACTGTTTACACAGTCAAAAGACCAGTCTCTCCTGTGGTCCCGGTGGTGATTTCAAACTCCCAACTATGAGAATTGCAGCCTGATGCTTAGCTTCTACATTACTAAGGCTCCCTTCTTGAATGTACATTCATTTATTTTTCATTCCTTCTTCATTTCCATTCTTATCTACACCAGGGAATTTGACTTCTCCCCCTGCCTGTTCACTCAATCTGTATTCACTGATGCCTTTTTTGTCTGTTTGTTTGTTTTGGGGTTTTATCACTGCCCTTTGGTGGTCATGGGAGCTACCCAGCACTGCTCCTGAGAGCCGCTGCTGGATTTGAACCGCAAAGCTCGCGGGCCGCAGTCCTGCACTCAACCACTATGCCATCAGGGTTCAGCCCTGCTTTTTTTAAAATTTTTTTATTTTATTTCCAGATATAGCAAATATGTTAGCTAAAAATAGTCTCAGGAATTGGTGTACTACTAATTCAACCTTTTGTGTTGTTGTCAGCTTGATTTTACTTAATTTTTTAAAATGACACAATTTTCAAGGCAGACATGTTTTTATAATTAAGCTATTATTGTTTAATTCAAAGAATACTATCAGGGGATAGTTTTGGCTTAAGGTTTAAAATTTAATGAATAACTAAGTGTAATGGTTTCAGAAATTCCTTTTAAAATTAAAATTATTTTAGATGTGCTTACTAAAAATATACTTGGAAAACATATTCCAGTTTAACAGTTTTTATATGTGCAATTTAAAGACATTGATCATATTCTTCAAGTTTTCATTTTCATCTTTCCTTTTGATTTGCTCACTCTCTATTTACGAAAACTCACTGCCTCTTAAATTGTTATCTACCCTTTTGAGGTGCCCTTGTCAATTTTATCCTGTTTATGTGGGTCTTAAAATAGCACAAGAGTCAGTGCAGCTATTTCTTAAGAGTGAAATTAACCTATTTTTGTTGGTGGTGGTTGGTTTTTAAAAAGACTTCAAGGGCTAGTTTTTGGTTTAAGGGTAAAGATTGTCTCTGGGCAATAGTTTTGGAAGTTGATCTGGTCTCCTGGTTCCCAGCAGTGCGTTGTTAAATAAGCCATTCACAAAAGAGCAAATGGTGCATGACCTTGTTTACATAAAAAGGCAAGAGCAGGGAAATATAGAGAGATCAATGTTATTAGTCAGTATGAGGGGTTAAAGAGAAGGTGGGGATTCTTATTTATGGGGCACTGAGTTTCAGTTTACAATGATGAGAAAATGACATTGATTAAGGGTAGGAACAGCTGATTAGCGTCATTGCACTCAATGATTTATAAACCTGTAAAAAGTTGAATTGGCAAATAAGTATATGTGCAACAACCAAAAGGGGCTCCTTATGTGCATCCGATTGCTTGTGTGATTTCCCCCACCCTTGCTTTGGAGGTTTTGCGGTATCAAGAACACCAGTTAACTGACTTAATATTGGGTTTATTAAGTTTCCGATGCTTACAAGAGGCCAAGAATGGCACAAAGATTTCAGCAGATTCAAGGATAGGAGGAATGCCTGACCTGCATGCATGGTTGTGCCCATCAAATATGACCTCATTTTTGTGAATCTTCCATAAGGCCAGAGCTAGCTGGTTCCCAGCCACTACTACTGAACATTTTCACTAGACTCTGTCGAAAAATGCTTCAAAAGGCAGAAAACGCAACACAGGATTTCAAATTCTCTTGGAACTCAGACATATGAATTCTTTTGAAAGGTTTAGTAAAAACATTTTGCTGATGTCTTTGATTCAAATATAGTTACAATTGTGACCATTAAACAGGTCCAGGTGATGTTTCAGTTTTACGTTATAAATAAAGTCACTACGAGTCAGAACCAACTCTATTGCATTTAAGAACAGCAACAATTCTTAGTTATGGACCAGAAAATGAAATGAAATGCCTTGATTCTTGTCAAAAATGTAAGGTTTAATGATGGTGGTGATTACCTTTTTTTTTTTAACTTAAGTGCCAGAAAATCCATAACCTTTGGTCAATTTTTATTTCACTTACTTTCTATCATAGGTTATTCTTATTTGCCAATAAATCTGATGTATTTCTTTTCTGTTATATTGCTTCAGTTTCACTCTCACAGAGGGTACTGCTGTCAGTTCAATAAGTAATAAGGAGAGGAGAGTGGATTCTACTTGTTCCCATCTCTGCAAAAAATTCTGCCAGTATTTTCCTTCACAAAATCTTCAAAAGGTGCTTCTCTCTCTCTAAATTGATCTTCTCATCGATTACCTATCGTATGGCCCACTTCTAGCTTCACTACACATACCTGCCTCTTTACCACCACAGCCGATCCTCAATCAATTGCAGACTGTTTCACCCGCAGAGAAAGAGGAGCTTTGTCAACTGCCACTGATTCCTACTGTGCTCTTGGTGTAATCTCAGGAGGCACTGGACTCACACATTATTCGATTATTTTTTTGAGACGATTTCCCATTGAAACAAATGGATGTTGAATTCACAGACAAATCCAGGTATTTGAGCTCAAATACAAAAGAGGGAGGGACTCTCTGTACGTAACCCACCAAGACTCGTTCTGAGAGACAGCGTTTACAGACCAGAAGGCAGCACTGTTTTCACCCGCTGCTGGCTGGCCAGAGTTTCTGCTAAGGGGAGTGATTCTCCGGGCTCCTTTCATAGGTTAAATGAGACGTTTCACATCATAATACTCATCTATTTCAAAACTCAGTCTCCTTGTTAGACTCATGCTATTATGATAAGGTGAGGAAGCAGAGAGTATACGCAATTTCTCTTAGTGTGTCGTTGTTGCCTGGGTATCTGTGGGAGAAGGTTATCATCGGATGAGCCCAGTGACACAGTACCTGAACAGCTGAAGCATGGCCAATTATCTCCAGTCCCTTCACTCCACCTTGAGGCCTTAGAAGTCTTCTTACATCTCCTATCTTATTCTTTGGTTTGGGTATTGTGTATTCATAGGCAGAGCCCACAATAGCCATAAGGCCAACAACAAAAGAAGACAATTCTGAAGATAGACAAGAAGCCAGAATACCATGTAGGGTATTAAATCAGGTAAAATGAGACTAATTAGAAAATGGGTCGATGGAGAGAACAATTGGATTGAGAGGGGGGAAGAGGCCACCTCCTTGTCTTCACTCATTCCGAGAGTCCAGTAGTCATGCAGTGTCCCACAGTCAGGCAGCCACTGCGGGGACTGACATTTCTTAAGTCTGGTAGCTTTCTTGCATCAGCATTCATTGTTGCCCAGCTGGAAGGGAAAAACCATGACTTCAAAAACTAGAGACTAAAAGACAGAATTGAGAGGCAATAATCATGAGTAAATTATGAACATCAAGAAAAACACATGCTGTGGTAGAAGGGGTGCTTAAAGTAACTTTAGACTGTGCCTGTCCTATGTAGCTCCATATGCATTTTCATTGCAGGTTCTTTGGATAAGTGACCAGTTTAATCCAATTCTGGGGTTACACTACTCCACAATCTAAAATATGGGGTCCCCTTAACGTTCAACTCCCTATTGGAATGGGTAAGGTGTAGGCTTAAGGGGAGTGTTGGGTATAACCATGGTGACACCTGAAATTATATTTCCAGCTATTTTTCCCAAGGGTTCAGAAGTATCTAGCCTGCAAGGATTGGATTTCCATGTCCATGGGAAGGAGACAACAGTCTTTTGAGGGGCTCAGTCTTAGTGCAACTGAAACAGGGACTTTTGGAGTTTCCAGCCAGAGGCAAGGAGGATGCCATGGCTTTTCCAGGTCCTTGAGTTCTCATGGTCTTATCTGACCCTTGTATTAATAAATGTTAGGTTCTGGGTGTATTTGACCTCAGTGATCATTGATGCATTGCAACATCTCTGGCAGATGCTTGGTCCATGACTCCTGTCTGTTGAGGTTGTTCTCCTTTCACAGCTGGCTTCCAATGGGGTGGCATGGGTGGTGGTACATGGTTGGGAGAAAAATATATGGTAGAGCGTTAGTTTGCTACTTTGCATGGACAGAGCTGCAACAGACCAATGGTAGTATCCGAACCCATTACAGCATTATGATAATGTTCAGATATAGGGAGGGACAGTAGGTGGCCCACTTACCACTGCTTCTCAGGGGTATGTACATGGGGGACTTTGTACAACTGTTGGGAGACAGGTCTGCACCTTTCCAGAAAGTCACTGAGGAAATCCCTGTAAGCGTCTTTGGTTTGTTGCACGGAGAGAGCGAGAGTTGAATCTCTTAAGCTGTAGTCCATCGGGCCCATTCTCCTTTATGTGTTGTCCTTCAGGGGAGCCACTCTGCTTTGTCTTTGGTAGGGGCCTAATATCCAGAGCTGGGCTAGCTCATCCTCTTGGGCATTTCCTGGTAAAATGTCTGGCCTGTGTGTTGGTACATGAATGAAAAGAAAGTCCATACCTTCTACTTGGGCACAAATGTCTTTCCATATATCACTCACCATGGCACCCAGTCACCCATAAGTCAGTTCTATTTTGTTTTTCATTGTGATAAACATAATCTAAACCTTTTGTGAGTGCACAGGCTGATTGGAAAGGATCAAGCATCAAGGCCATCTGGCAGCCCTTAGCTCTGCCCTTTGGATACTCCAGCCCTCCCCACTATTGATCCGGATAGCATCTGTAGCTGGTTGCAGAGCCATTGTTTTCCACCGAGGATGGCTGACTTGGGCCAAGCTGTCTGTGTGCCACGACTCCTCAGGTTTGGACACTTTGCTCTCAAATGTAGGGTTTCCCACACGGGGGATTCTATGCTTTGCAGATCGCCTGCTTCCTTGGTGACATAAATAACTGCCTCCAGGATCGGAGCAACTCGGCACTCAGGGAAGGGTCTGACAGGTAGTTTCTCTGCACTGCTCCTGGGTGGTGTTTTCCTCTAGTTCCAAAGTACAGCATTGTTTCTTTGTAGTCCCGTACCTAGTCTCTTCCTCTTTCCACAACTGGGACCCCCCAATCCAGAGGAAGACCCCATCTTTGCGGCAGTTGCCACCATCTGCATCATAGCCTTCCAGGTAGTTAGGACCATCCAAGTCACACTCTTTTCTGTCTTGTCAAAGACCTGTATTTCTGTACTGCTGCTTTTAAGACATTGGAGACTTAATCTGCCTTAAGGGAACAATCTATAGCAAGCCTTTGTTATGAGTTGATAATTAGGGTGTTCTGAGTGGGTCAGGAGAGGGATGAAAGACATTCATGTCCCAATAGTCCTAGGAACGCCAGCAGTTTATTCACCTAAAAATTGCTAGGGGAGGCTTTGAATATATCAGTCACAGCCTCAGCACTCACTCTACACAGCTCCTGCAGTAAGGGCCCAGAGGTGCCCCACTTCACAAACCAGCATCCTTTGCAAAGGCACTTTGCTTTCCTCACTGAGAAGTCCACCACTTTGTTCCATGGTCTGGTCCTGGTTCTGTTGCCCCTCCTTAGACTTCACAGTTGTCTTTCGGATCCAGGAGGTTCACGGTGCAAGGTTCTCAGGCTCCATTCCTGACTTCGCTGGTAGTAAGATCCCTTCTCCTACTTCTCCAAGGACTCATTTTATACATAGCAAGATGGCATTCCATGGAATACCATTCAGAGTTACTCACAGGGGAATCCTATCAGACTGTCCCCCCCACCCCCACCCCCCACCGCCATCTTAATCAAACACATACAGGAAAGAGTCTTTAGATGGGCATTAAGGACTTTGGCGAAGAGCCAGCTGAAATAGTTCATTGCCCTTATAGTGTGGGTCATTCTGGGGGCTCCTTGTAAGGTGGGCATTATGTGGTCTATTAAAACCATTCACATCATGGTGCTAACCTACCCACGAGAAGCTTAATGTCCGATCCATTTCATTCTGATGAAAAGAAGGAAGTAGGCAGTGCTTACAATGCTCCTGACTATGCTGCAGCACCCTATCTGTGGGTGGCGGATATACTGGTAGCCAGGGGGGCCCAAGGGCTCATGGGAAGTGGCTACTTAGTTGAAATGTGGCTACTTGGGGAGGATGAACTTGTGTCCCTTCATCAGGATTAGTAATTTACTGGAAAATGAAGGCCAAGATACCCAATTCATCTTGATCTACACTTTGACATAATAAGTACTTCAAAATTTATGCTTTTTAAAATTCACTGAGATTTTTCTCAGACTTTAGAAAATGCTTTCTTTTCACTGTCCTGAAGTTTGAATAATGTGAATATTTATTAGGAATAATTCTTAAAAATGTTAAATATTGATGAATTTAACAATATGTCTAGTTGCAAGACACATTTCAGGAAGTTACAAAACTTGAATAAACCTTTTAAATCTATTCTCATTTTTTATTTGAATATTTAGCGAAGGGAGAGTTGCAATCCAATCAATTCACAAATTAATAGACCTTGTTCTCATTGAACAAGATTGATTATACATTATATACTTTGCTGTCAGGAGGGTAGTTACAACTATGAAAGTGAATGTAAACTATTGTGTGGAGCCATAGTAAACAAAGGACAAAAAGCCTTCTCTGAAGGTTTTTAAAATTTTCTTTCAAAGGAAGCATGACTCACTCATTTATGAAACTGAATTACTTGTGTCCGGGAGGGTGCTGATGGAACCCTCTTTTAATAAAATTTGTTTCAAAAATTAAGAAAACATACATGCTCAAAAAAATGTCCCTTATAATTTAGATTTTAAAATTCCCATGAAATTCCATCCCATCTGTTCTGGCTAAATTTGAATGTTATGGCCTTATAAGTTTTGTCATAAAGAAGTAGAGAAGTCTGAACTTTACCATAGAACTTTTTCTCATTAAGAAGAATTGAAGAGATCTCAGCATTATTGACATTCTAAGTGGGAGGACAGGTATACTGAAAACTTTAATTCAGAATGTCAGAATTTTACTTAAACGTCAGAATTTCTGCTTAACTATTATGTATTACATAACATACCACATAAACCTTCCAAAGATATTTATCAAAGATAGGAAATTAAGAAAAAAATCCCTGGAGAACAACAACAAAAACCTGTCATTTCAGCCCCTCCAGATAGCTATACGTTAGACTAGAATAGATGGCAGTTGATTTGACTTACGAGTGTTCACATATTAATATTCATTCTGGTATTTGTCCTAATTTATTACACGATAAGAATAGTTTTGTCAGTCTACACTCAGAGTCATATCTTATTTTACACAAATAAATTGGTCTACTTTCTCTTTTCCACAATGTATGCTTTTAATTCTTTGTCGATTGCAATAATTTATTGGTACATAAGAATAACATAAAAGTGGTGATAGTAGCTGTCAATATTGAAAATATTGAAATATTTTCTAATGCTAAATCACTTACACATTTGAGAATTAACCTCATTATGGAAGTGTGCTCACTAGTGGATTGAGTCTATGCTTTTCTGCTTATTGTGATATCTTGGTCAGATTTTAGTGTCACATTCATGTTGAATTTGTACACTTACATAATACAAAAATTGAAAATTGTTAGTGCTTATGACATAGCAAAATTTCATCTAACAGAATATATTTTGAAAGAATAAAAATAGCCTTCATGTTGTTCCTGGAAGTAAAATTGAGGTTTTTAACCCATGTAATCAAAGTATTTTTTTTTCATAAGAACACTTACTATCTTTGCTGTGTAGAAAGCTGATGGATGGTGATATTTCCATCATTTTTTTTACCAAGAATTGCACATATATGACACAAAAGTGTCATATCTGTATACATTGGAAACCATTTGTTTAAACTGTAAAAATTGACAAAACTTTTCATTCTTTTTCAAGGACAACTAATTGACTAAAAATATACTAGACAAATTTCATTAAAAACTATTGCATAATTCACAGCTGGAATTGAAAAATGCATGTCATGATCGATAAGCTCAAATGGGAAGTGCTCTTTCCACTTAATAGCAAGATACTTGTAGTCTGAGAGAAGGTCAGACTGACTGATAAAGAAGGATAGAGTCAATTTCCTTGGAAAATCCTGACTAGTGATTGTCTTCAAAAGCAAAGGAATTTGGAAACATGAAGATAACTCCTCTCTGGGTCTGAATGTTAAAGGAAACTTGTGGCAGGCTGAAATGCTTGTTAGGTGACCACCCAGATTTACTGCTTGTCGGTAAGAGCAGGAAAAATGTGGCAATAAAGAACCAGGTTGACTTTGGCCACTGACACCCGGGGACTTGGTTCACAGGAAATAGAGGAGATGAGAGCGGGTTTACTGGCCTGAAGTTCATGAGAGAGCTGGGCATGTTGAGAGAGCTGGGCATGTTGAGAATTTGTTGGGACCTTGGTCTAAAGGAAGGCGACCAATGGCCACCGTGGTGAGGCTAAGTGGAAAAGCCCACATTGAGTTGACCAGAACCCAACCAGAGGAAGAGAAGCGACTTAAGTCTGTGAACTGGTGCATATCGTTGCAGACTTTATGGATGGCGTGTCCTGATTTGACTTTGCTAATGGACACACACTTCACAAGTATTCAACTGGAATGAAGATTCTTCACGTTGAAAGATATGATGGTTTCCTTAGAGCACTGGGTTGGTGTAAGTGGGCAATATGGAAATTAGATACCAGCACAGGGTAGTGTCCATGACCACCAGAGGCAGTGATGCCCCTCCCCCCCAAACAACAACAACAACAACAACAAAAGAAATTGGATACCCAAAATGGAGGAATGAAGGCAGGAAGTGGTTGGCTTGCAAACTCTTGTATTTGGTGGAATATATATTCATAGGATTATAGGATCAAGGTATAGACATTTTGTAACTACAGTTGTAAGGCACAGGATATCTTTTGTTTACTTATAGAATTTTATTTTTAAATGATGGTGACACATGTTGAATTGTATGCATTTTAGTTTTATACTGTTAGGTATAGAAATGATTTTCTTGTTTATTTGAGGGTTACATATAGTTACAGCGTTATAAAGTGAAAGTATAAAATTAACAAGGGGTGGTCTGTGGCAGTCATGTGCTTATGTTAATTTTATGATTGAAATGTAATGGTGGAGTCTAGCCTGTTAATCTGGAGATAGCCATTGAGTAGCCAATGAGGCCTCTATGTGGGCATGGCTTTCACCTGAGACTCCTGGGAAATCTCACAATATTTCCCTCGTGAAGATGAGAAGCTATCTTCCCCAGTTGTTGGGAGTTAGTCTCAGAGACAATTAATCATGGATAAGACAAGCTGGCAGCATTCGAGAAGCTGGAGGAGCCAGCGGAGAGACCACACAGCTTTGCCTTGATGGAGTCAGACCTCTGAAGCTGGGGCAGCCAGATGGAGACCTCTGCCAGCGATGAGTTGCTTCTGCTGTTGATGGACCCTGAGCCCTGGAGGCGAGGTGCCCTGCCAGCACCGGGATTCTGCACCCACTGACCTGTGACTTCGTGAGTTGGAAGAAGACTTTACAGACTGATTTCAGGGTTAATTTCGGACATATGAGTTTGAACTGGACTGGGCTGGGATGCTTTCTCTATGTCCCATTCCTTTTGTATATAAACCCTTTCCTTATATCAATATGTGTGTCCTTGAATTTGTTCCTCTAGTCTACCCGGACTAACACATTATCTATGAGAGTTGTTAAAAAAAAAAAGGAGCTTCATGATAAAGGGAACATAGTAACAGCCATCCATATTGCTCTATTACTAAATGTTAAAACACAATTTAATATATAATTGGAAAGTGTCAAGGGAAGCCTGGTTGTGCAGTGGTTAAGTCATTGCATGCTACTGGATAATTTAAAGATTTAGAGGTTTGAATCAATAAGCTGCTCTATAGGAGAAAGAAAAGGCAGTCTGTTTCCATAAAGTCTGTGTTTCCTCTTAGATATCTTGTGGAGTACTTCTCCTTCAACCTATAGGGAAACTGTGAGTTGGAACCACCTTGGTGGAATGCTTTTTTCTTGAAGAACGCCAATAACATTGATTTTAGTAAAAGATATCAATATGAATGTTTTAATGACAGAAAATGATTTTATGATTAACGAAAGACAAATAACATCGAATCTAGTCCATTTGTTAAATTTATATTTAAATGTGTTATGTATTATAAAGGTTATTGCACAGATATAACCAAATGCAAACTAAATATAATTATTTTAAAATGTGGGAGCAATTTGGTTGTTTTAAACTAATGGGCCTGTTGGGGTTGCTTCGGACTCATGGAGATGCCACCTGTGCAGAATAGAACTGCTCTGTATGGTCCTCAAGGCTTTTGAAAGCCAACTGCCAGGTATGTTTCCAAGAACTTTCTGTGGTGAGGTTTGGACTGGGTATGAACTGCAAACTTTTGGATCACAGTGGAGTGGTCATCTATCTGAGTTGTACAGGGACTCCTAATAAGCATAGTCAGCAATATATTAAAGCATGCTCTTCAATCATAGTATATCTGATGGAACTTATAGCAGCAGTATAAGCTTAAGCTCTGAAACGTGTTGGTGAAGTTTCTGTAGCCAACATTCAACACAAGCAACAGTTACCAAGCTATTTCTTACTCATGGCAACCTCATGTGTATGAGAGGTCACAGGGTTTTCAATGTATGATCTTTGGGAAATAGATTCCCAAATCTCTTTCATAGAGCCTTTGGGTAGACTCAAAGATCCCACCTTTTTTTTTTTGGACAGAAAAACATGTTAACTATCTGTATGACCTAGGCATTGCCATGACTTTAAACTCTTAAAACTTTAAAGCAGATTATAAAATATGTAGGACTTGGGACATGATTTGGGTATTGTGGACTTATGATTGGCTCTTTATCTGTGTTTGTGTGTGTGTGATCAGAGGGCTATGGTGGTGTAGTGGGTTACGTGTTGGGAAGTTCAAAGCCATCACACCCTCCTTAAAAGAAAGCTGAGGCTTCTGCTTCTACAGATGTATAGTGTCGGAAGCCTGTACTAACCTGTAGTGCCTCTAAAAGAGTCTAAATTGACTTCATGGCAGTGAATTTTTGAGTGACAGGGATTATACTTGTGATAGGTAGATTTGTTGTGCCAACATGGCCAATGAAGATAGCTAGGTTTATTGTGACAACCTGGCCAATGAACACATGTGAGGTTAATTGAAAGGCAGAAATATAAATGAATAGGTGAGCCTCACCTATGTCTCGTGCTTTTGGATTTTTGGGCCAGCTGGCTGCCTTTTTTGTCTTGTCCCTCTATTTGATTTACAAGTTACACTACCCGGGGAACACCTAATTGGTGGACTGTGTCACTGTGAGTTGAAGTTTCTTCAAGTCTTGTCTCACCACACTCTTGGAATTTGCATCTCTTGAAATGGAGACATTCAGACTCTGTCATCTGGTTGACTGTTGGTGATCTGCCTTGCTGTTTGCTGCTTGTGGCCGGATTGTCTGAATTCCTCTTCAGAGGACTACTTGGTGACCCACAAGACTTGAAGGACTGCCAGTGTATTAGGTGTCCTACCTGTGAGTTACCGAGCTACTTGTACTGCTTTATAGATCAGTCAACTGTCAATTTCTTATGTTAGATATCTTTCTCTCTCTCTCTCTCTCTCTCTACGTATATATACATATATATATATATATACAAATATATAATTATTAGTGTCCCGGTTTTGTTTCTTTAGAGAACTCTGTCTAACACAATACTGAAGAAAGCCATTCCATATTTTTAGTATCCATCTGATATTATGCAAATGAATGGATACTGTGTGATAAATTACCCATAATACAAAATAATGTGTCTCCCTAAATTTTTATAAATATATTTTATTTGGGTGAAAGAATGAAAGAAATAGCAAGATACAATGATTAAATGCTTTCTCTTGTCATATAAATAGGAAGCATTCTTATGACTATATTCTAGGTTCTGTTAAGGTTCTTATTTTTTGATTGAAAACCCTTGTTTTCCAAGACTCACCTGTCATCTGAAGCAATAATAGATGCAAAGAAACTGTATAAATCACTCTATAGTTATCCCTAATCATTTTCTAGCTATTCATGGCTCCTGTATATAGCGTCTCCTACCCATGGTGGGGCCTTGTAATGTAAATAACCATAGTGGGTACAGTGAAAATGGCTTGACAGTAGCAAAAATGGTAAATGGGATTTCTCAGAACTGTGAGAATTCTTTGGAGGCGAGATGGCTAGTCAGCCAAGAAGAGATGTGACTTCCATGCAGCAATAGGAGAAACAATGGGCGCCTTTCCCCCACATTAGTCACGGAGAATCCTGGGAGACTTGCTTCAGAGAATGAGCGTACGTGCTTTCTTCAATCTATTAATAAACCCATGTTACTGGTCTTTGGCAATATTCTTTCCCCGTACTCCCCCCCACACTTTCCTCTTTTAAGAGAGAAGGAGGTGGGGATAAATTGGGACTCAAATTTTCACTCCTAGATAGTTGTGGAAGAGGGAAGGAGGAACAACAAAAAGGATAAAATGAAATGGGGGAAAGCATCAAG
Organism: Nesogale talazaci; assembly: GCA_004026705.1. Classification (NCBI taxonomy): domain Eukaryota; kingdom Metazoa; phylum Chordata; class Mammalia; order Afrosoricida; family Tenrecidae; genus Nesogale; species Nesogale talazaci. The sequence continues at coordinate 34,535 of PVJH01017624.1, read as the reverse complement.
TTAAATATTGTAAAATATTTCATATAAGTAGGAATGGGTTATAAAATTAATTCATTGGCCTTATCTCTACTATTTTAATAAAAGTAGGATCTCCCTTATGGTAATGTTATTACTTTGAAATCATTGTTTAAATCTTACCTCCTTTCTCAAACTATATTAAATATTAACTCAATTGGTTGCGGGGTCATCAAATAAGGCTTTCTACTGCCTGAGGTCGCATCTTTTCTTAGTTTGCAAGTTTCATCATTGTTCCAGACAGATATGAATGATAAACAGATACCATAAGGAGAGTAAGGTGTTGTGGAGTATTATTATTTATTTTTTTGCAGAGGATACAGAACATTTTGAGTTTGGGTAAATAAAAAGAAGTGAGAGGTATAGCACAACATAGATCCATTATTCTCAGGTCTCCTGGAGACCCACATGATATAGTACAGAGAAAGGATTCTGCCAGCTCAATATTTTGATCTCTAAAAGAGTTTTATACCATTCTCCAGTACACCTTACATTATAGGAGTTATTGACTCTTTCAGACATTCTGGATCTGAGTGTATGACTTTCCTGAATGAAAACAAGTGAGTGAAAAATTTCTGCTTTCTCTTGGAAGATGAAGCGATGTCATTTCCTCCAGACCCTCCCTCTGTAGATCTATAGTTTAGATGTCCTTGAGGTCAAGTATAAGGAACTCTGGTGTTTTAAAAGTTGCATAGCTTTTAGAAATTTCACAAATGTATCACGAAGAAATCTTGATTAATGATTTTCTTTAAGAAAATCTTGTAAAGTGAAAATTCTTGAATTCATGGAAACCCCATGAATAAAGGGAAGCAGCTGCTTCACAATGCATACAAAAACCATGAAGCTTCACGGCCTGGAATATAAAAGTCCTTGCTAACAACTCTCTGCCCATTTTAGAGTTGTACCTTAGAACTGAATGGTACTTATGCTTTTGCATGTAGCCATGACATATGTTATAAACTCAAAGGCCTGACTAATCCATTTGTTAATATCAAGAATCGTGTGGAAAAAAAAAGAAACAGGAAAGGAAAGAACCAAATTCTTGTGTTGGAGCAAAGGACATAGTTAGATCTACAAGTGCAATCTTAAGAACAGAGACTAACATGCTGAATTGAATTTAGAAAGAATCATTGCTTAACATCTTAGCTTACAATGTGTTCATCCAGGTGCCAAGCGTGATACGTTGATGGATTATAGTGCAAAGGGAAAACAGGAGAGAAAAGTATATAATACTACATATGTTACTAAGCTCATTTCACCTGTAAAGGGGAAAATATTGATTTCATTCATCTTACTTAGTTGGGAGCCTGACTTAAGAAAAATTCAAGTTTATTGATATCAGTGATAACGATGACAGGATTGTGTAGAAATAGAAAGAAAGGGGAACCAGAAAATGATGAATGTAACTTCATTAAGGAAATATAAAAACCCAATTTTTCTTCATGAGAAAGCAGGAAAAGAGTCTGAGATTCAGGCTGTGTCTTTAATCTATTGTGGCTTTTATCACATTGGTGATCGATGGACTTTAAATGACAAGTGTGTGTATTTGCACACACTCATTTTCCCAGGAACAATCAGAACATACAGCCAATAGGATCACATGTAACTTTTTAATTCTCTGATTGATTTTTGTTTGTTGTGTGTTTTGTGTATTTGTAATTTGTTTAGAAAACAGAAACCTTTTTTAAAGATCATGAATATATCTCTTTCACATTTAAAATTGCATTTGCAATATTTTCTTTTAGTAAATAATGATCTCTTTCACCATTTATTTTCTTACCAAGGTACGCATTACCATTATTGCCCCTGGACATAGGCAACTTTACTGTGATTCTTCCATTGATTTATCTACATATCTATAATTTATAGTTATTTTCTTTTTTGTGGAAGTCACATAATTTGTTGTCAATTTGAGACTTATGAGTGAAGGGGTAGAGTTTACCTGTTAATCAAATGACAGCTTGCTGACCTCATTTGGAGGTGCTAAGGAAATAACTAGCTCACTGGAGGCAGGGCATTCACTCATTCCCTGTTAGACATTCCTCTGGAGAACACACATGAAACGATGCTAGTGTCCTTTAGTGGAAGAACCACATAGAGATCCCCACCTGATCTTACTGAGATGCTTACAACACCAATGAATCCAAAAGATTTCCTACCCACTGGCATGTGATCTTCCTACATTTGGCATCCTTGCATGTGTCGTGTGAGTCTGAAGAGGACTTTATAAATTGATATTGGACATATGGCCTAATATTGAACTTATGGACTTGATCTGGACTGGGTTGGGATGTTTTCTCAATATTCGATTGCTCTTGTATATAAAGCCTTTTCTTGTACACATATGAGTATCTATGAAATTGCTCCTCTAGTCTACCCAGACTAACACATTCTAAATATTGTTGACATTGAGTTGGTAGGGACGCCAAATTGAACAGAAGAGGACACTTTCTGCTCCTTCTTCATCCTCGCAGTAGTTAGAATAGGAACCCATTGATGAAGTCTCATTCTATTTTATTGGGAGCTGTCTTATTTTTTTCTGACACTCTACCAAGTTTGATGCTAATCTCCTGTGACTCGTCTCTTGGGGTTACATGTCCTAAAGGTATAAGACAAAGTCTTGCAATGAATGATTATAAAGAACATTATGGTTATACACTTTGTAAGATAGATTGCTCCTTCTTCTGTCAGCCCATAGTGTATTCACTATTATTTACAAAAGCTATAATTCAAATGAGTTAATTCTTCTTTGAATTTCCTTGTTGAAAAATGCATATAAATTTTTGTTGATACTGTGATCAGTGATAGGTGCACATTATTCCTCTAAGTGACATCTTTACCTTATAATATTGCTCAGAAGTCTTTAGGAAAAGATTAACTCTTGTAAATGAGATTATCATATACTATGAGGGACATAAAGATGGTTCAAACCTAGGGAACATTTTTAAGGAGTGTATGGACTATGGGCTTCATAGGACACTTGTAATTTTTTACTTTCTGGGAAGAAGCATTTTCTAATTTTAGACCCAGGGTACTCTCTCTGCCAGGGAAACATATTTATCTTGTACTAGGTGATCTGTGGACCACCTCTTGTCTGTCTGTTTTCAGTACTGTGGTGGCTTGTGTGTTGCTGTGGTGCTTAAGGCTATGTCACAGGCATTTTCCATACCAGAAGGATCACCCAAAGGGAACTGGTTTCATTAGCGTCTACACATTAAGATCAAACTATGAAAAAAGGGAGGCAATATACTTCAGAGGAATTAGTCACTGCAATATGATGGGTAGCATTGGAACATTGTCAGTAACTAAAAACCTAATGAACAGAAGCAGAAAATGGACCAAAATAGTGCCAGAAATGAGCCTATCAGGTCAGAAGGCACTTAAAATATGACAAAAGAAGAGTAGCCTCTCAACGTGGAGTCTGCAAAAATGACTCTGATGGAGTGTAGCCAGAGGGATCATGCTTTGGAGACCCACATCTCTCAAGATGAGAAGAAACAATGGCAAACATTAATTAGTAATTGAAGCTTAGAATGTATGAAGTATGAATCGAGGAACATTGGCTGTCATTAAAAATTAAATGAAATTCATAGAGATTGATATTCTAGGGCTTAATGAGTTGAAATGAACTGGTATTGGCCATTTTCCATCGGAAAAATCATATCATTTGCAATACTTCTCATAACATAATCAAGAGGAATGATATTGCATTTATCTTCCAAAAGAAGATTTGAAGATCTATCATGAAATATAATGCTGTATGTAATAGAATTATGTCTAATCCCACAGGAGACATAATCAAATTCTACTCTTATTCTAATTTATACACCAACACTAGGGCTAGATGGAGAAACTGAAGAATTCTACAATGTCATCAGCCTGAAATTGATCCAAAAGTAAACAAGATAGCAATTATCTTTTTGGTGATAGAAACCAAGCCAGACATCACGTGATAGAATTTTTGTAAGATGAATGACTTCCTCCTCACAAACAAGGACCTTTCTTCAGAAGTTACACACAGAAATCCAAGTGAATATCACTGTGGGTAGAGACAATGAAGATGGTCAGTATCAGCAGCTAACACCAGGACAGAGCCTAGCTGTGAATGGGACATCGATTGCTGGTATATAAATTCAGGTTGAAACTGCAGAAAATCATGAGTCCATCAGAGCTGATCTGAAGGATAGCCCATCAAAATATCGAGAACATCACAAGAACCATTTTGATGCATTTTCACAAATGAGAGATGAGCTGATGAGCCATCAGTTGGCATCAAGCCTACCATACCTAAGGAAAGCAAAAGGTCACTGAAAAGACAGGAAAGAAAAGAACAAAGTGGAGGGAAGGAGAGACTCTGAAACTTGTTCTTAACCATCAATCAGCTAAGGCAAATGGAAGAAAGGAGAAAGTCAAAGATCAGAACAGAAAATGTCAAAGCCTGAGAAGACAAAATAAAATATACTGATATGTCGTTTCAGTTAGAAAGGACGTGCTCAGCTTATCTTATTGAAAAATCTCAAGGAAAAAAATCAAGCTGCAAGATGCAATATTGAAAGAGTTTATATGAAAAAGTACTGAATGATGCTAGAACCAAGGATAGGACCAAGAACGAATGATACTGAATGAAGAAGTCCAAGCTGCACTAAAACACTAACCAACACTAAGGCTCCAGGAATTGATGGAATACCAATGGAAATGTTCCAACAAGCTAATGAAGCATTAGAAGCACTCACTCATCTATGTCAGCACATTTGGAAGACAGATACTTGGCTAATTGACTGGAAGAGATTTGTAGTTCTGTCTATTCCAAAGAGTTGTGACCCAAACGAATGCACTGATTATGAAATAATATCATCTCTATCAATTGCAAGTAAACATTTTTTTCCTGAAGATCATCCAATAATGACGGAACTAATACATTGGCAGGGAACTGTCAGAGGTTCAGGATGGGTTCAAAAGAGGACTTGAAACTAGGGATGTCATTGTTAATGTCAGAATTATGTTGGCTGAAAGCAAGAGTATATTAGAAAGATGTTGACTTCAGTTTTATTGACGATGCCAAGGCATATGTCTGTGTGGATCATAAAAAATTATTATTCGCCTTCAGAAGGTTAATTCCAGAACCTCCATTATGCTCATGAGGGCTAGTACATGGATTAATAGACAGCTATGTGGATAGAATAAGGGGATACTGTGTGGCTCAACATTATGCCAAGTGTGAGTCAGGGTTGTATCCTATAATCATAAATATTCAATGTCTATGCTAAAGAAATAATCAGAGAAGCTAGATTATGTAAAGAAGAAAGCAATATCAGGATTGAAAGAAGGCTTATTAAAAACCTGTGGTTTGCAGAAAACATAATCTTGCTTCTTAAAAGTAAGGATATCTTAAGCTGAGTTGTCTAGAAAAACAAGCCCGTGATAATCTTCTATGTACAAGAAATAGCTTCATATACAGAAACAACCTTACATCAAGATGGCATCCTATCCCTGTCCAACTCAAGGCTGTAGCTCAGTCTCATGGAGCTGCAGGCCAATGACATTGAAAGGCAAATCCCAAAACAGGGAGAACTTAGGCCGTTGGGTGCAGTTTCATGAATTCCAGGTCAATGTAAAAATGACAAGGTGCCCCTAGCCCTCAGGATCTAGTGATGCATGTGTCTGCTTCTGGTGGCAGACAGAATCTTAGTGAAGTCCCAGCAAGGAGAGAGGTGACATGGCAAATAGGGGCAGTTCCCAGTGTCCCTTGTCCTCAATGAGGCCGTAACCCCGAGGAGGTGTCACCTAACTATCACTTGTTGACATATTGACGTCCCACCTAGCCAGGAGTGTCTAGTTGACATACAATCAGCCAACTACCACAGAGGAGGACTTAAAACAATTGTTTATTAAGATCAAGGGTGGCAGCCCTCAGTGTGGATTACAACTCAAGGTAAAGAAACAAAGATTCTCACAATTGGACTAAGAGGTAACATCATGATAAATGGAGTACAGATTGATGTTGTCAAGCTTTATACCAGACTCAGATCTACAAGCAATACTCATGGAAACAGCAGTCAAGGCATCAGTCATGTAAAGATGCTCCACAAGACCTTTGCAAAGTGCTAGAGAGCAAAGATATTCCTTTGAGAACTAAACTGCTCCTGACCTAAGCCATGGTATCTTCACTTACCTCATAGGTATGTGAAATCTGGACATTGACAAATGAAGAGAAAAGCAATTGGACTATGGTGTTGTTAGAGAATATTGAAGATACTATGGATTTCCAAAAGTACAAACAATTCTGTCTTGGAAGAAATATCATCAGAATACTCTTGAGAGCAAGCATGGCAAACACTTTGGATTTGTTTTCAGGAGAAACCAGTCTCTGGAGAAGGAGATTTTGCTTGGTAAATTAGGGAAGACTCTTAACAAGATTGATTGACACCTAGCTGGAACAATGAGCTCAAATATAAGAATAATCGTGCGGACCAGGTATTGCTTCTTTCTGTGTGTACAGTGGCATTATGACTCATAGTCAACACAATGACACCCAAAACAACAAGAAACCATATGGAGCATTGAAGCAGGTGGATGGATATTTTGGAGCAGGAGAGAACCATGATCCAACCCTGAAAACAGAAAGTTCTCTCTGTAGTTCTCCTGGACCCTTTTGGAATATAGAATTATCATAATGCTGTGAGGTTTATGGGAAAAAAGTGGCTGTGAATTTGTGTTCCTAAAAACACGTGTTGTAAACCCTAATCTGCATACTTGTGAAAAGGAGCTTTAGTGACACTGTGAGATATGTGTAGGGCTGTTAACCTCCAGGTCAGGGTTCAAGCCCACTTGGCACTAACCAGGAAAAAGATGTAGTCATCTGCTCCTAGAAGAAGTTAGTCTCAGAAACCCAATAAAGAGCCCTGATGCGTAAGAATCCCCTTAATGCTTATGAGTTTGATTTGGCATATGTCTTAGCCTGAGTTGTCTACAGAAGCAAAACCAGTAATGTGAATATAGGTATGTACTAGATTGAGGTTTATAAAAAAAATTCTCACACAGTGGTAGGATTAGCCTAGTTTAATTCAAATCTGTGGGTCAGATGTAAGTTATAGACTTCTTTTGATTTCTTTCATGGTAGGGGCTGGTGAGGAGGAAGCACAGAGATGAAATAGGGTAACCACACTCTGGTAGAAACTGTGCTGAATGATTTCCAGATGAGATGAATGAATCCTCTGTTGGCAGTCTTCGAAGGGCTCCTAGAATTGACCAGCAATTTGAGAGGAGGTCAAAGAACTATATATAGGATCCCAGTCCAGAACCAAATGTGAGTGAGTGTGGGTACATGGTTATTTTACACTTAAAGAAGTCCACATCTTGTATGGACCTTCCCTCGATTGTATCAAGTTGTGAGCAGATTAACTGCCTCATTTCACAGAAGGTCACATCATGCTATTTACCACCCTGCTTCTAGGTGCCACTGGGTCACGTCCAACTCATAGGGACTCTATGTACAACAGAATGCAATATTGCCTGCCCCTGTGTCATTCTCACAATTGTTCATATGACTCAGCACATTCGTGTAGCACATCTACCATTCAACACTTGCAGATGTTGCCAGAGCCTCCGTGCATCACTGTCAGAGCGAGATGAGGGAGTCAGACAAGCGAATGGATACAGGAGAGAGAACTAATGAAGCTGGGGGAGGGGAGCTGCTTAAGTACTGGAATCCTTCTTGTTGATGGTCTTTCTCTGTTTCATTGACCCACTACTTAACCAAGCATGATGGCCTTCTTTAAGGGACTATGTTAGATTATATTATAGGAGATCTTGGCTTACCCAAGTTGACATAAAACCTAACGATCACAGTAGACATTGGAATATAATCATCTTTGATTGGAGGTGTGAATGGCTAGAAGGTGCACAAAATGTTGCTGTGTGATGTTACAGAGGGCCTCTCAGTGTCGGGTGACCTTGAAGCCTAGCACTTGACCTGTAAGAGGAATGGAGCAGGCACCGAGAAGGAAGCACACATGGAGGAAGAATGATGCCACATTGCGATCACCAAGGAACCAAGGAAAAGCTGAGAATCAAGACGTCTTTCCTATTAGCAGACAAATTTGCAAATTGAATTTGGAATTCCACTTGCCTATATTCCAATTGCCTATATTTTCTCGCAAAAGTTTTTTCAACCAAAGGCATTTACTTTTGGTATTTCTATTAAAGTAGCACCAAAAAAAACTAAGACAGAGATGCAACCCTGAAACAGATGATAATTGTCTCCATCTCGTCTACTCTTCAGCCCCCACACCGGCTTATGATGCCAGAGTCAGCCCTGGCATCACCTTTAGAGTGAGTAGAGTCAGAAGTGTTGCTGGATACAAGGGAGAGAATTAATGAAGCTGGGGGTGGCGGGGGAGGAAGCTGCATAAGAGGCAGAGTTAAAGCAGTCCATTAAAATGCATCACTTATTTCCTATGGTCTATAAACAATTATGAAAGATAAATTATCTTTAAGCAGTTCAAATACCCTAGGTAGATTTTTAATTTGACAAATTGACCTAGGTAACATTCTTTTTTAATTTGATTTAAATCCTTGTGAACTATTTTGTTCAGATATTTGTAAAAATGAGGAAAGCAAAGTCCTTTTAAGGAGCTAAGAATGGCTAGGTTCATTAAGTTATTACCTTTGGTGATTTTGTTCAAAGCAATTACTAAAGGCGATGAGTCATGCGCTCCTGATGAGGGAGGTGTGGGTGATTAGAAGTGGCCGAGGGAATAAATCTCAGCCTAAATTATATGCAACCTGTAAGCATCTCTCTTCTGTTCTTCCGTTTTGCAGTAGTACCTGTGGACTGTAAAAAGGAGGAAAGAAGCTATCCTCCATCAGAAAAGGTGGGACATGAAGTGCACCATAGTGAAATGGAACATCTGAGGCTGCCGATAGATACCTTGTTTTCCCTAAGCTTCCATCACCAGGGCAATGGGGGAAAACAAATAATTAAAAGGGAAAATTGTGGTGCCAATTTTCCTACCTAAATGTTTTAAACTGATGTGCTAAGATTGGAAGAATAAAGCGCAGAAATGTTTAAATCCAAGGAAACATTTGTGAGTGAAACGGTCCTTCAGGAAAGCAAAGAGAACAAAATGAAATAGGAGATAATTGTTAGGAAGTGATCATGACCCAACAGCTAATGGAATGATCAGGGCCTTTCTACACGTCTCTGTGGGAGAAAATACTTGTAACCTGCTTCCATAAAGATGGATGCTTTAGCAAAATGTGGTGAAAAAATAAGATATTGCCAGCTATCGGAAAAAATAAACAGCACCTAGAGGCTATTTTATGTTTTAAAAGTTTGTCTTAAAATAGAGTTCAATTAAGTCCCCTTGGACAATGTACTCCCAACTGTGTGATCGATGGAGATTATAAGCAATCGTGCCCAAAGCCTGAGAAGGGAGTGGTCTTAGAGCTTAAATCTGAGCACCGGATTTGCAGAAGAAGAATCGACGCCTTTGTAGGATGATGCTGGTGAAGATTATTCTGAGTATCATAGACTGCCAAAAGGAAAAAATTAAAAACGGTGTTGGAAAAAGTACAACCAGAATGCCCTTTGGAGGCAAGGTTAGTGAGACTTCATCTCAAGTGTTTTCAACATATGTTCAGAAGAGAAGAGTCCCTGAGAACCCCCTGCTCAGTAAAGGGGCAGGGAAAAGAGGAAGGCCCTGAACTTAATGGATTATCCTTGTGGCAACGACAGTGGACTGAACAGAGGATGATGGCGAGGATGACGGGCCAGGCAGTGTTTCCTTCTGTCATACATCGGGTCGCTGGGATTTGGAACCGACTTCACAGTATCAATAATATCAACAATGTATAACAGAGAAAGCTCAAAACTCATTTGCAAGGTCCCCAGATTGATTCAACCTACAGCCAATCTCTTGTTTCCATTGAACAGTGATGCAAATAGCCTTGTTATCAGACAGAGTGCATGGGAAAATGGATTCATGCAGATGTAGTTAAGTTAAAATTTGACCTTGTCATTTGTTTTCTCTTTTGGCCTTTTAAAAGTTTGTTCTAGTTTTTATTTTCTTCTCTCTTTATGATTTTTTCCCTTGTTTATTTTGTTATGGTTGGAGTGTATTTAGTTTTTGTGTATTTTCCTTTTATGTTTTATATAAAATCCAGGATAGGTAAATCTAGCGAGACTGTAAGTGGATCAATTTTTTTCTTAGGGTATGGCAGGGGAGGGAATGTGGACCTAACAATGAGTACAAAAGAAGAATATGTGGGAAAATTACTGATAATAATGAGTGCACAACTCTTTCAATATGCCTAAATCATTGAATTGTATGAAATGTGAATTATATGTGAATAAAACCATTAGAATTTTTCTTGAAAAGATTACAACCGGGCTGAGCCCCAGTGTCGCAGTGGTTGAGTGTGGGACTGCGGCCCACGGGGTTGGCAGTTCAAATCCAGCGGCAGCTCTCCAGGAGCAAGGCTGGGTAGCTCCCAGGACCACCAGAGGGCAGTGATGGCCCCCCCCACAAGAAAACAAAACAAAAAAACAAAACAAAAGAAACCAAAAGATTACAACCTTGAAAGTCCATAGACCCTGCTACCCAGTCATATAGAATGGATCAAATGGCATACAATTTATGGAGAGCACTTCCTTTCATTCCTTATTTCTTTTTTTCCTTATTGCCATTATAATTAAGATTTTTACCAGGATACACTATAATGAGTTTGATTAGCATTCATTTGATTAATTTCATGTTTAGGAACCATCAACCTCAACTGAACCTTTTGCTATCCCACCTGATGTACAACACATGTAGCAGGGGTGTAGCGGAAAAGACTGCAGGCTAGCTTTACAAATCATTTTGTGGCGATAGAGAGGCTAGTTCCCAGGAACATATTCAAGAGAAGAGTCAAAACATGCAGGACCCTGTTAACAGCAAATGGCAGCTGTATCTACAAAACCTGTGGTTGTTTTCCTTTGAGGGATACAGCACCCCAGAACATTAGAAGGAATAGGAACTCCTTTAATGCTGGTTCAACAAGATGCTAGCTACTTTGCTTGAATGGTATTCCTTTTAATTGGACATTTTGAGCTGCAAACTGGTGACTAAATGTTTAGTTTTCTCTTTTGTACTAGCTGAGTCCCATTATTTCTTCTCCTCAGACCAAGACAAATACATGAGAAGTATTTATTTAACACAATTGAGTCCTCACTCCCTTTTTTCAAGCACATCAATCCAGGAAACCCAGGGAGAAGAAGTTGTATTAAAATGTAATGTAGTGTGAAAATTTAAATTCCCCCAAAACAGTAGCTACTAGAAAGTGGTAAATGAAAAACAAAATTGTATAAAGCTCCTTTTCCAATAGAACTCCAGGCTCTGCTTAATTACCTTTCTATACGGACCTTTTGTGCAATGTGCCACGGTTTCCTTAGGAACGAGGAAATATTTTGTAACTTAGTGTCAGTGTCAAAATAGGAAGTGTGTTTTTAGAATCCTCTGAGGTTCTGTTACCATTTAAATTGTTCTGCATCTGTGTCGATTTTATTTTCTTCCAGTCCCTTTTTGTCTCCCTCCCATAGCTCTAATTTCTTAAATTCCACTTCTTTTTCAAAAGGTACTAGCTAAAAGTCTTCTAGTGGTCGGTAAAACTAATTCCAAAGCATCGACAGACATTCCACACATAAAGTGGCTAGGATCTTAACAAGTTTACTCCATGAAAAATAGTCCCCAAAGGTAGTGATTTGATTATTTAGATCTTTAGAAAACAATCTCTTTGTCTCATTTTTCAAGCTGAGGTGGAAAAAAAGACCTATTTTTTTTTAAAGCTCCATGTTTCATTCTGGTTATTGTTTCTTTTGAGTTGCTAGGCTGATTTGTATCCTCTCCTGTTATTGAGAACAAAAGGTGACTTCTTGAAGCTCTTTTTCTACACATATTTTTCCTATGTGTGTTCAGATTCACAAAAATGTGAATGTTCAAGATAGTTCTGAAGGCACCCTGGTGCTTCTGTTCGGGAAAAGCTTGCCTGCTGACTGCAAAGCTGGGGGTTCCAACCTACCAGCTGCTTCTCTGCTGGGAATGAGGTTTTCTGCTACCATAAACATGTTCACCTGGGGACCTCTCCACAGTTACCTGGACTTGAACTCAACTGATGACAGTGGATTTGATTCTGCTCAGTTTTGAGGATATCAGCTGAGTAAAGACTAGCAAATGTGATTCAGAGATACAGGAAAGCACACAGTCCTAAGGCATTGCCTCGTAAGAAAATGAAATGTACATATGAAAACACCCTCAAGCTCTGTTCTATTCCTCCATTACATAATACAGATTTATAAAGTACTACCTTATGTTGAAAAAGTTATACCAAGAAGATTTCAAACCATTTTAAAAATTATATGGAAATGCCCATTTTTCTTAGACCATGTTTCCTTGTTAAATAATCAGGCTGATGTAATGATTTATGAAGGAGAATTTGGATTGAATACTATGCAATTTGTTACAATTAGTTTACAGTTTTATGCTTTCTTATATAAAATTTAATGTGGGCAAATTCCAAAACCATTTACATGGAATTACAATGAAGCATCCCATTATTATCTTTCAAGTCATAACTGGCATGATTAGTGTAAGGAGAATGAAAAGATGTTCAATGAAAGGCACAGTTTCTTTCTCTAAAATTGGATACAGGAGCCCAACGAGGTAAAAATTTAGATGCTGAAAGTCAACAAATATCAATTTACAGAAGTGGAATGAAAAGAAAAACTACGATGGGCACAGCTTCAGTGTGTGTGAAACACCGTTGTGATATTCCGCACCATATCATGGAGACAGAGAAGTAAATCTTGATTTTGATTAAGCATAAAAATCCTTGGGAAACATAGAACTCTCAAATAAAATCATTTTTTGACTTTTTAATGACTCCAAGAGCCTGAGGTTTTGATTGCTCTTGCAATATTTATATTATGATTTAACCATAACAACTGTATTCTCTAAAAGATCACATTTTTAATCCAGGGTACACAATTGGTACTAAGCATAGGGGAATGAATGAAATTGTGTAAGAGTGCACAGATAAACAACTGAGCATAAATGGAATGGAATGTATGTGATATGCAACAGACCACTGTTATTAGTAATTAATAACCTATCTGGGATTTTATCAGTTGATTTAAAACAACCAATACTGAAGTCTACTAAGAAGTTCTACACAAATTTAAAGTCATTTGTTCAGTGGTTTACAGTCAATTAAAATAATGTAACTAATCAACAGAATTACCTTAAACCCCAAGGGCATGATTTATGAGGTACTACAATAAAATAGCAATGGCGGTGAATCAAGGACTTATAGAAAACATGACTACATGCTTAAAATATTGAATTATATTATTTATTAATTATACTTTAATAAAAATATCAATACTAAAAAACATCTTTAAAAATTCTATATTTTAAGCATAAAGAAAGAACATTATGGGATTTTGGGGAAAATACTCTATATCCTATTACATTGGTAGTAGCAAAAATAACTCAAGGTAGTTCTAAATTTTACATGTTTCAACATCAAGGCATTGTATACAATATTTTTAGAAAAGAAAGTGTGTTCTAAGAATTGGTCCAGTCAAAGCAGCAGACAAATATTTTAAATATGTAAATTTAGAAACTATGGCAACACAAATCCTTTTTGCAAAACAAAACAAAAGAAGTTTAGTTTACCAAGAGTTAAATACAGTAACAGAAAAATAGTAGTAACAATCAAAGCATTTAAGTACATAACAACTGTGGATATTGGGATTCCAATAAAAAGCACAAAATGATCTAATGCTTGACATTACAAAAATAATATGATTAATAAAATTAGAAGTGCAAATGGAAAATGTATCGATACCTTTCACCAATCATTCAATAGCTATTATTTCAAGCCAAACAATTAAGTTATTGAAAAGTTTAAACATATTGTATATAAGTATATAAGAACTGAAACCCAAAACCAACTTGATGACCATTGAGTGGATTCCAATTTAGAGTAACTTCACAGGACACAATAGACATGCTCTGGGTGTTCCAAGACTCTTAAGTTTTTTTTGTTTTTTTTTTACTCTTAAGTATTTACAGGAGTAGAAAGCCTCACTTTCACCAGTGGAGTGGCCAGAAATTTTCACCTACTCCAGCTGGGGCTTATTTTAGGTCTCTAGAATAAGAAGAAGCAGAATAAAAATCTTTCCAATTACTAGGAAAGAAAAAAGGAAAAAAAAAGCCAGTACAATGTAACAAAAACAGAAAAACACTATCAAAAAGACAAAAGACAAAGAACATATAAATAAGGGATTTAGCAGACATAAGGGATCAGTACCAGGATTAAGCATATCTGTCATATCTACCACTTGTCTGTCAGTTTGTAGTACTACGGTGAGTTTCTCTGATGCTGGAAGCTATGTGTCACCAGTATTTGAAATACTAAAAGGGTCCTCCAAAGTGAATAGGTTTCAGAAGAGCTTTCAGATTAAAACACTGGCTACAAAGGATGAATAAGCAACCCGCTTCTGAGAGATGTCACTAAAAATCTCATGAATAAACAGATGGCACAGTCTTGCTTTCTGAAAATGAGGACTTGAAGCACTTGCTGATGAAAATCAATGTGAAAATCAATGACTTCAGTCTAACATGGGTTATAATTCAATGTACAAATAAGGCCCCAAACAAATAACAACAAAAATGCCATACCTAGTGATCTAGATAAATATACAATGATAAAAGATTAATATTACAAGTAATGATTTCATCTTATTTGAGTCCACAAAATCTCATGGGAACAGAAGGACAATATTGCACTGGAAAGATCTGCTATGCAAAACCGTCACCAAACTCACCATGCTTACACTGATGCTAACACATAATGACATCCCTGTGGGTTTTCAATACAGTCCCTATTGACCCAGCTGTTCTCCTATGGAGCTGCTGCTGGTTTCAAACTGATGACCATGCCATATAAGACCTTGTGAAAGTACTGAAAAGCCAAAATATTATTCTGGGAACTAAGATACACTTGATTGAAGCCATATTATATTCAATCACTTTGCTTGCGCATGGACTGACAATAATTAGAGAAGACCAGAAAAGAATGAATGTGTTGGAATCATGATGCCAGCAAAGAATACTGAGTACCTTGCACTGAATAAATAAATCTATCTCCTGAGAAACGCATCCAAAATGCTTTTTAGAAGTGAGAGTGACAAGACCTCTCATGTATTTTGGCCATATTATCAGGAGAGACTAGTCACTGGAAAAGTGTGCCATGCTTGGTAAAATAGAAGCACAATTGAAAAAGAAGAAGACTCTCGAAGAGATGGATTGACACAATGTTTCAAGAAAGGTCTCAAGCACAACAACAATTGTAAGGTTGGCACAGGGCTAGACACAGGACTAGACACTGTTTCATTCTGTTTTAGACAGGATGTCCCCAAGTTAGAAACATTAGCTTCTGTTGAACTTGCCCAGTAACTGGCATTTCTCCTTGCATTGATTTCCCATGATTAGGTTGATGCATTCTACTCATAAAGCTCTGTGAAATGTAAGTCTACTAATCATGCTGTCATTCTTTTCTTCATAACTGAAATTGGTCGGCCTCGTCTCTTCACATGATCATCAATCAAAGCTGATCCTTTGTTTATTTTTGTTGTTATCATCAGGTAATCACATTGATGTATTGTCTCTAAACCATACAGACCGAGATTGAATTTACTTCTACAAAAATATCTCTGAATTGTATTTCTAGGATCTATGCCTCTTCTTTTCCTTGATTCTACTTCAACTAGTGGGTCTCCTGGGGAATGAGGCTGCTTTTCTTAAGTAACTCTGAATGACTGTTGCTATGCATTTCTTTTCTCTGGTTTTCCTGTTATCTTTTTCCCCTCCATGTACTTCTCTCGTTCCTCCAGCCAGCTCAGATCGGCCTTATCTCATAGTGATGACACAGGTTCGAGAAAACACACAGGCCAGAACTCCTTTTAGGAGTCTCTATTTGCATCAGGTTTGCTACTGACCGCAGTGAATCAAATGACCTGTCTCTGTGGCAACATTGTGGAAGGTAACCTAATAGGAGGTGAGGCTTTTGGAAGTGTGTCAAAGATGAGTCAAGACTATGACCCGTTCACCACGGACAGAAGGCTTTTACGCGACCAGGAGAGTCTTGTTTTGTTTTTTCCTTCTATTTTCATTTGAAGAGCATGTAAAGGTAGTAGTGGATCTAGAGAGAGATTAGAGGATGTATCTCTAAGATAAGGAGAGCAATTAATTTTTTATATCAGAGTGGCAGGAGGAAGGATATTCTTGGTCACAAGCACTACAGACACATAAAGTATTTAAAGTAGATAATTGAGATTTTAAAATTGATATGGGTGGTGGAAAATCCATTTTAGACCATCAGGTCGCATAGCAAAAGTAATAGAAAATCTATTTTTACTGTGGAAAATAGGCAGAGTGGAAGGAAGGAAGGTCAGTGAAGAGTTAGAAAGGTGGCTGCCACGGCTAATTTGAGAGTAAATTAGCTCCCGGATAGAAGAAAGACGAAAGCAATTAAAACCAATGATCTGCTTATGTCTGATTTTACCCATCTTTGGTTGTTTCCTTTAAAGTTGTAGAAATGAAATATTTCATTTCTTAATAATCTGAGCATTTTTTTCAGTAAAATATGACACAAAGGCCAGATATATTTGTAAGCAAATATAAACAATTATTTTTTAAATGGAGAGGCTAAAACTGCCAACTTTAGAAACCTCACCATCAGAACGCTGCAGAGAGGCTAGGAGGGCGAGGCTTCTCTCCCACGCTCAGAATGTACGGTCAGGAGCGAGCAGGCCAGGAGAAGGACATCCTGCTTGTGAAAGGGTGGGGCAGCAGGAGGAGCAAGGACGGTGACTGTCACCAGGGACTCAGACTTCAGGACGGCCGTGAAGATGCACAGGAGCAGCAGGCGTTTTCATCTCTTGGACACAGGGTTGCTGTGAGCTGTCACCGAATTGGTGGCATCTAGAAACAGTTGCACCTTGGCTATTATTGTTATAATGATGTTCTACCAGCTTCTTAGAGTTATGACGACGGTCTCCCGGGCGTTTGTCTACCTCTTCCGGCTAGTCCACCTTGTTTATTGCCCCTTCAACAGTGGTCATTGCTGTCTATAGCTAGTGTCCTTGTTCAGTGGCAGTCAGGGGAACAGAGGAAAGAACATAGAGACCATAACTCTTTGTCCAATTTCCCATTTCTCAATGGAATGTCATTTGGTCTGATTTCAGTGCAATTTTATTTCTAACTCTTGAGTATTTTATTTTATACACAGTTCTCTGGGCCTTCCAGGGATAGTCTCTTCTGTAGATTTTCTCAGTTTCCCATGCCCAGAAAGTGCTTAAGAAATGTTGATAGGATATTTGCTGATGATCTAACCATGAAGTCATTACAGTATCAAGAATTATTTGCATATGCTTATAACTGAAAACAATACTGAATCACCTGTCATATCCTAAAGTTCATATTTGTTTTGGCAGCCTGGAGTTTCATCTGGGGTCACTCCAGAATGTCCAGGTTGTCACTGGTTAGACACAACCCTCCATTCAGGTCAATCAGTGATCACTAGCAACTTCTGATTTCTTTATTACTGATTTCACTTCTAACTCTAAGAAGTCAAGGACCTTTTTTTTCTTATAATAATCCTTCTAACTTAATAGGATTCTCCATATTTACCAGCTCAGATGACTCAAGTAAAACTACATCTCTCATAAAGTATTTATGACATAAAAGTGATAATAAATAAACCCAAATCATTCTAAAAGTACATCTATTTTAAAGTTCATAACTAATTCCCCTTAGCAAATCCTAAAAGTGAAATACTAAAATGGTAAGTTTAGAGAAATTCTTTCATTTAAGTTTCAAAACCTGTGGCGTGTCATCTGTTCCTAGGGGGGACAGAAACACGAGGCTGACTGCTCCCGTGGTGTTTATAGTTTCAGAATCACCAAGGGACACTTCTACTCAGCCTTAGAGGATAACAATGAGTCGTATACAACTTAACAGTAGTTGGTATGTTATTATAGGCAACATAAGGCTGGACTTCTTATAACCACAAAACTCAAACTTTGCATTGTCTAATAGACTGGTGAGGTATTAATTTGTTTTGATCTTTAGAATTTATACCATTATGAGAATTTTATTTTAGGTTTTATTTTGTGATTTGAAGTGTGTGTGTGTGTGTGTGTGGTGGGGGGGTGTTTGTTAAAGGTTATGCTTTGACCATTTTAGAAACCTGAATGAACCAAGATCTCTTTGGTATATTCATTGAATCACTGCTGGAGAGAGCTGGAGGATATTAACTGACAGTTGATCTTGTGAAACAGAAGCTTTCACGATGACTCACACACCTGCCAGGCAGCATTAGCAGGAGCAGAAACACCAGCAGTCCAGAGTAATGTAAAATCACAGACTTAGTCCAAACGCTGTTGTCCACCTAGAGTAGTATTGAACTTCATCTCTCCCTGATGCACTTGGAGGTTTATTCTTTATTCTGAGCATATGTCTGCAACCTGAACCAGGGAGACCTTTCTGTCTACATCAATGTCCTAACTCTTTTCTTCTTAGTGAAATAAATGACAAGTATTGTTTTTTGGGCATTTATTTGTTTTTCCATTTCCATAGTGAGTCATCAGACTTCTAAGATGAGATTGACTATGTGAATGCATAAAGGTCAAAAACAAGTAGGAATGAATAAAACAACAAAAGGTAAAAATACCTCTAATAGGATTCACTTAGTTGTTTGTTTATCTATTCTGCAAGCAATTTAGGAATGCCTCATATATACAAGCAGCAAAAATAATAGGTCCCATATATATGCCAATAAACTAGAAAGTTATACAAAATATACGTAATGGAAATAATTAGCTATATTCTTATACTAAGAGGGTTACAAACAAACAAAATTAAGGGGAATATCAAAATAATATTTTATAACTACTTAATATTGTCCAACAAATCTATTACTTATTTCGTATTTCAGAAACATTTTTTTAGTTAAAAATTTGTGGCCGTTAAAAATGTAGAGGCATTTACTAACTAGAAACACCAGTGTGCAGAATGACTTTGGTAACTGAGCTCCGAGAACAAAAGCTATTTGGAATCAATTGAAGTCTGTATGTGATTAAATATATTTCATATTTGAAATTGGACTGACATCATTATTCAATTAACCAATGTAGGCATTGAACTATAATTTATATTTGGATCACTTCCTAATGCCTAGGAGAGACTTTTAAGAGAACCCTTTAGTTAATGACCTCATTGAGTATTATCAGTGGTATCACACAGAGAAGTGCTAGCTCAGAAACGACCCCACAAAATAAGTACTTCCTGAAGACAATGCAAAGAGATTCGACTGTGTGCATCATAATAAACTACACATGGCCTTGAGAAAAAATGAGAATTCCATAACACTTTGATGTACTCATACAGAACATGCAATGCAGCAAGAGGCAGTTGTGAGAACAGCACAAGGGAATATTGTATGCTTGTAAATCAAGAAAGGTGTGATAGGGTTGTATTGTCACTGTAGTCATGCACACTCTATGCTGAGAAAATAACAAGAGAAGCAGAATTACATTAAGAAATTGTGGCATATGGATTTCAGGAAGACGTATGGAGCTATGGAGATAACGCAACTTTCCCTGCCCAAAGTGGGGAGGACTTGAAACACTTGCTGATAAAAATCGAGGAGTGCCTTCTTCAGAATGGATTAAAGCTCTGTGTGAAGAAGACCCAAAGCCTCATATAGCAACCAATAGGTAACATCAGGATAAACAGAGAAAAGGTTGACGGTGTCAAGGATTTTGTCTTGCCCGGATCCATCCATAACGAAGCTCATGGAAACAACAACCGAGAGACCCAAAGACGTGTTGCCTGAGATCCTCCTGCTGCCTTAGAATATCGAAAAGGACATTATTTTGAGGACTACAATGTGCCTGGCCCATGGCACGGTATTTTCAATGGCCATATGTGCTTGTCAAATTTGGGTAGTTAGTAAGGAAAACTAAAAATGAACCAATACCCTTGTATCATGATGCTGGTAAAGAATATTGAAAGTAACATGGACTGCCAAAAAAACAAACACAACTTGCTAGGAGGAAATACAGCTAGGATGCTTCTTATAGGCAAGCATGGTGAGACTTCATCTCATCTACTTTGGACCTGCTGTCAGCGGTTACCAGTCCCTGAGGGAAAACATTATGCTTTATAAAGTAGAGGGGAAGTAAAAGAGAAACCTTCAATGAGATGATTTGACACCATGGCAGCAAAGATGGGTTCAAGCTTCAGAACAATTGTGAGGATGACTCAGGACTGAGCACTGTTTCCTTCTGTTATAGAGAGGACCGAGATGAGTCAGCACCAACCCACTAGCACTTAACCATGACAACGAGGACAAATCGACTAAATCCCTGACGTTGAGGTCTAAAAAGATTGAATAACATGCCTACTCATATAATGTGTTAATGTCACACACCAGAAATGTCTGATTCATGGAGTGGGATCATGCTGATTTTACCATTTTTTATTCCAGAAACTAGTCATCATTTGATACCTATTCACTTATGATAAAATCCTATAAAGAAATTCCTATAGCTTCTCATAAGAGAAGTGTCTGATATGTAGCACTGTTTAAAAATAAGATAGCTAGTGATACTTTGTGTGGCAGACAGATTATAGAAAGAATTCCAATTATTTCCATGTCCTGGTGTCCAGACAGGAGCCTTGGTGGGGCTGTCCCAGTATAGAAAGATGTGGTCCTCTCTGCTTCTTCAAAGATTTACAATCTTAGAAGACCTATGGAGGAAATTCCCTTCTCTCCCATAGAGTCAAATTGAGTTGGAATTGACTCATGGGCAATAAATGCTTTTATCTTCATACAGTTTCCTTAGAGTGATTTGTCTATCCCATTTCCTGTGAGGACAAACAGATGCTGTGATTGTCTTCTAACCAATAGAATAATGTACAGGTGGTAAAATACCATGACTATGATATCCCTTTTCATAAAAGACTCTGCTTTTTTAGACTGAGAGATTGACTATCTGGCTGGTCTTGAAAGAAAAAGTTTTTGTGATGTGGACATCACACAGAGAGGATCATGTAGCATGAAACTGGAGAAATTATAGAAGTACAGTCTTCTAAAGTTATACGTCAGCCATTCAGCTACAAGAAAGTAAATTCTGCCTGTATCCACTTGACTTCTCATTCCTTATAGACATATATCTTTATTACCACCTTGTGAGACTGAGCAGAGCACCTAGTTAACCTTTGCTCAGACTTTTGACATGTACAAAATGTGCAAATGAAAAAGAAACAAAAACAAACATATTGTTGAGAATGAGGGGGGTTAAAGCAGAGAACCAAATCCATCTGTAGACAATAGGACATCCCCTAACAGAGGGGTCACAGGAAGGAATGAGTCAACCAGGGTGTAATATTGCACCAATGACACCCACAATATTCTTCTGGTTCTTTAAGGTTTCCTCACCTTCCCCCACCCCAGTCATGATCCCAGTCCTGCCTAGGCCAGAGCATGTACATGGGTATAGATAAGAGCTCATGACACATAGAATCTAGCTTTGTTTAACCCATCAGAAACAGAAATGGGAGTAGGGATATGAGGAGTATAGGAGGAATGTCGGGGAGTGGGAGAGGAAGGGGGGACCAATTACAGTGACAGATGCACAATCCCCCCACCCCAGGAGGACAAACAAGAGAAACATGGGTGAGGGAGACGGCTGTCTATATACGATATGAAAATAATTATAATTTATCAAGGGATCACAGGATGAGAAGGGGAGGGAGGGAGAAAAGAGGAGCTCATACCAAGAGATCAAAGAGAAAGTAAATGTTTAGAAAATGATGATGGCAACATATGTATAAATATGCTTGATACAATAGATGTATGGAATGTTATAAGAGCTATAAGAGGCCCCAATAAAATGATTTTGAAAAAGAAAATAGCAGTATATTCCCCTAAAATGCTATCATAATTTTAATGATTCCAACAGAAATTGTTTCTCACCTAAATCATGTTGCAAGACCTCGAGGCAAATGAAAGAGAAGTAGAACTCACCCATGATTGGCAAGACCAGTTGATTGTGGTTAACTCAACAGTTACTTCACACACGTACAGTCATACTTTCTTAAAAAATTTAAGTGAGTTATTTCATATCCAATGCTCCAAAAGACATATTTATACAAGGATAAGGATTCCACTCTGAAGACTAAGATGTGCATAATCAAATTTTCACCTGCCTCAACAGGAAAGAAAGTAAAGAAAATTTAAGCTGATGAAAACAATTAGTTCAATAGACTAATGAATCATTTGAAAATTAGTCAATGAATAAGGAAGACCAACTAAGGATTAAGGCCTTTGAATTATGGTGTTGGTGAATACTGAAATTAATTTTTACTGTCAAAACAACAAACACATTTTCTTGGAAGGAGTCTAGCCACAATGTTTCATACAAGTCAGGGTCTCACAAATTCACCTAACCTATTTCGGCCATGCTATCAGGAGAGACCTGTCACTGGTAAAGGTATTAAGTTTGATGAAGACCAGAGACTGAGAGGAAGCCTACCAAGAAGATGGACTGAGATTGTGACTGCAACAATGGGCTCAAAATGAACAAGTATGAAGGTAGCACAGGACCAAAGAGTATTACACAAAGTTTTCTATGAGCCAGAATTACTTCAATTACACTGAACAATAACAATTTCATATTCATGATTGTTGTAGAGTATATGGAAACATTGTTATGGGGACTTCTTAGAGATAATCAAAGACACTGAGTGAATGAATCATTGGGCTTGGAGGCTTATGTGGATAGTTTCAGGGGACGACAAATGTCAATTAGCACAACGATTGTCTACCTGTACTTTAGTGTGTAGTAAATGGGGGACTAAAAATTTGTAAATGACCATATACAGTATAGCTAGTCAGCTCATCCTATCCAGAGGAAAGAAAGTAAAGAAAATTTAAGCTGATGAAAACAATTAGTTCAATAGACTAATGAATCATTTGAAGACTCCATGACTCTGAGACCTGGAAAAACTAGTTGGGACCTGGTTACCACTACCAACTACTTGGAAAGAGATCACATTAGAGACTCTTGGATAGAATGGGAGAAAACTCAGAAATTATTAAGAGATAAGATATACTGGTCAGATAGAGGTTGATGGAACTCCATTAGTCATCCTTCAGCTCTAGAAAACAGCTCATCCCAATGGCTCAAGTTCACCATGCAACAGATAACAGTAGGGAGGTACACACTCCGTTGAATAATTAAACAATAGAGAACAAGATGGTAGTATTTGCTCAAGAGCAATTTAAGAAGGTTAGAAAAGAGGGAGGAATGAAAAACAGGAAACACTGAGAGAAAGTGGAATGTAGGATGTTAAATTGTGGAGGGAGCAAGCTATGACAAGAAAAAAGAAGCATGTGAATTATTGAATAAAAAGTCAGATGCTCTGTAAACTTTCATCTAATTCACAATAAAATTTAATGTTAAAAATAAAGGGGGCCATTTCTAGGGATATTTACTGAAATATAAATAAATTTGAGAAATTTAAAAGATATCTGGAATTCATGAAAAATAATACATAGTAGACAAATTTCTAAAGTTATTCCTGATGATACCATTTTCTTGTTGCTGATTTTTAAAATCACTGTATTGGGTCTCTTACAGCTCTTCTTCTTTTTTTAAAAAATTATTTTATTGGGGGCTCATACAACTCTTACTTAGCACAATCCATTCATCCATCAATATGTCAAGCACATTTATACGTTTGTTGCCATCATCATTCTCAGAACATTTTCTTTCTTCTTGAGTCCTTGGTATCAGCTCCTCATTACCCACCTCTCCCCATCCCCCCTCATGTGTCTTTGATAACTTATAAATTATTATTATTTTGTCATATCTTTTTAATATAAATTTTATTGGGGGATCTTATGGCTCTTATAACATTCAATACATCATTCATATTAAGCACACTTGTATACATGTTGCCACATTCATTTCCAAACATTTTCTACTTGAGCCCCCAGCATTACACTGCTCAATATCACCCTTCACCTACCTTTCTGTTGTCCGTCCCCCAGGGAGGGGCTTATATGTAGACCCTTGTACTCAGTTCCCCTTTTCTAGCCCACCTTCCCTTTGGCCTCCCAGTATCACCACTCTCAGCACTGATCCTGAGGGGTTCATCTGTGTTTCCAGTACCTATCTGTACCAGTGTACATCCTCGGGTCTAGCCAGATTTGTAAGGTAGAATTGGAAAGATGATAGTGAGGGGAGGTGGGGAAAGGAAGTGTTAAAGAACTAGAGAAAAGCTGTATGTTTTATTGTTGCTACACTGCATCCTGACTGGCATCCCCTTGCCCACAGGTGGATTTTGGGTCCCCACTCAGCAATGCCCCTAATTCACAGTGATATGATTCTTCGTTCTTTTCTGCCTGATGCCTGATCCCACTGACACTTCTCACTTATATGGCCACTTGTTTATTTCAATCCGTTAAGACCCCAGATACTATTTCTTTTGATAGCGAAGCACCTTCGGTTTTCTTCCCCATTTGCTTATGCACCCATTTTGTCTTCAGCAATTGTGTCAGGAGACTGAGCCTCACGAAATGCTAGGTTATTAGAATAAAGTGTTCTTGGGTTGAGGGAGTACCTGAGTGGAGGCCCGATGTCCGTCTGCTACCTTAGTACTTTTCATAAATATATGTGCATAGATCTATTTCCCTATTGCTATATAAAATATATTTACATATGTACCTGCAAGTATTTAGAGTTCTATAAATATCCTTTGCCTCCTAGTTTTTCCTTCTATTTAGGTTTACCTTCCTGTGTTCCACTATCGTCTTTGACCTTCATTTGGCTTTCATTAATTCCTCTTGGCTATTTTGCACTTGATCATGCCCAATAGGCATCCTAAGCTCATTTTACCATTGATTTTAAATCACTTGCTTTCCCCTTGTTCCTGTGTTTGTTGGCTCCCTTCCTATTCCCCCCCCCACCCCATTTCCCCTGGAATTGCCAGTCCCACTGTTTCTTGTACAGTCAGTGGCATTTTCTTGGTACTAGTGTGAAGGGAATCTTGAGCAGTAATTAAATATGCTAATTAGGTGGCTTTAAATTAATAGAGCAAAGTTATCCTGGACTATATGTGTTTAGACAGTATAATCACAGGATTTTAGAACAGAATGGGAAGGCATCAGAAGAAAGATGGAGATGAGGGCATAGGATTATCTGGAAATGTGAAGAGTGAGGACTTTACATGACCTTTCTGGCTTTAAAGATATAGAAAGGAGGGCACAATCTATGAGAAGTAGATGATTTCCAAAAGTTGACCTCAAGTATTGGTAGACAACCAGCAAGATCTGGTAACAAACTAAGTGAACTCTGTATTAGATATATCCAAATAGACTCTAGAAAGGAGACTCTGCCAACACCTTGATTTCGGTCTTCTGAAACGCTAAACAGGGAACCAGCTGATTCACACTGGGCCTGTCTTCCAACCTTCAGACGTGTGAGATCATATGTGAGTGTTACTTTAAGAAAGTAAATTCGTGGTAATTTATCATGTCAACCATTGAAAACACATGTATTACGTGTTAACATAAATAATTTATTTTTATGAAAACAGCTCTACTTTCTAAAATAGCTAGTTATTCTGTGCAGCCAAGTGGCACACATTAGCTCAGTTTTTATGGATAAGAGATACGGGCACACTATAACTGGGCTGTATTACATTAGATTGTAAACTTCCATGTAAGATTTTGATGATACTATAATCTCAGGTAGAGATTGGAGGCTTCTTCCTTGTTCATTCAGGTTATTGGCTGATTTATGTTGCTTGCTGTTATAACATTAAGCTCTTTGCTATGTGTTCTTGGCTAGGAAGTCATCATAATAACCAGATGCCATCATTTGCTCCCGCTACCATTTCACATCTGGGCAGAGTCCTCAAAGTCAAAAAGATAATTTCTCTTTTCTTGGCTGTGAGAAGTCTTATCTAAGGAAGACCAGGGAAGTATCAATGTGCACGAATTATGATGCTGTTGAGTACTGAAAGTACCATGGACTAGCAAAGAGCCAATAATTCAGACTTGGATGAACTATGACCAGAATGCTCCTTAACGGCAATGAGGATGCGACTTTGTCTCACCTGCATTGAGATCTCGCCAGGAGAGACCAGTCCTGAAGAAGGACAGCACACTGGGTAAAGAAGAGATGCAGGAAAAAAAGAAGAAAACCCTCAAACGAGGAATCGTCATAGTGGCCGCAACAACAGGTTGAAGCATAGGGACACTTGAGAGGACGGCACAGTATCACACAGTGTTTCCTTCTGTCGTGCATAGGGTGACTCTGGTCAGAAGAAACTCAATAACACCACACAACAACTTATACATGAAGGTAGTCTCTTGGATCTCATGATCTTTTTCATGTAACTGACCATAATAAAAGGAGGAGTATCCCATGCTATTTACAAGTTCTTTCCAGACTACACAGTAAGGAATTATATTTGGGCATATGTAGTAATGTATAGGAATCTTAGGGACCTTCTGGGCAATACAAGAACAGTCATTTTACACTTTTGTGAATAGTCATAATATATAGCATCTGAAGTCTCATGTCTACAATTAATCTATTGCTGTATGGGATTGCCCTTTAAAGTATATAAAGACAATCCAGTTTCAGGGTTGTAAAAATGTGGAAGTATCTTCAAAGGCTTTTCTTGATACTAGACCCACAATTGAGGATGAACAAATACTTTTGATGGGTATTTGCCATGTGGAATGAGAAAATGCATCATCTTTTTCTATTCTCTGACATTAAAATCCATTTCCCTCTCTGGTTGTTTGAGTGGATCTAAAACCATGCATGGTTTTGTAAAACTAAACATTGGTCTTTTGGAAAACTTTGGTTCACTGAGTGAGAAAAATGTTCCAAATTTCATTGTTTAAAAAAATACATTTGGCATTCTCATCACTGATCTGATCAGAGGAGTAAGTAATGAAAACCTGTCAAGTCAATTCTATATTTTGCTTGAAAGCTTGGCATTTTTGCAATAAATATCAGTTGTTATTCTTGAAGTGATAGGTTCACTTCACTTATTTCCAAGAAAATTCCTGTCAAACAGCTAAGAGTCAGAGAAGTAGACATATTTTTCTTATTTTAAATTGCAGGAATTATTTATCTTTTAAATCAGCAAAATAATTTAATTAATGGGTAAATTACAGTTGTGATTTAATTATCCAATATGATTCTACTCAGCCTTCCCCTATAAATATGAGAAATAAACTTGCTTGTCAAATAAATTTAGAAGCATTGATGCATATCCTGATAAGATTTTTTTATATGTGACATTTTTTTTTGACCTATAGTAATTCCTTAGCTACAAGAAATATTTCTTCTTTAATTAGAACAGAGTTGAGTTTATTTAACTAAGGCTAATATTATACTTACTTTTAGACTACTTACTTGAAATGTGGTTTTGTTTGCTTCATATGATGTCAAGAAAAAATTTAAATGGCTTATTTCTATATAGTTCTGTAAATAGTGAATCTAAAATTCCAGTTAAGTGATAGAGCCTAATGAGCCATATGTGGGCCCCCATTCTCTCTGTGCTTATGTAGTGATTTCCTGATTAATACTAATTAATGACATGCCACTGTTCATTTAATATGAATGATGAAAATGATTATTCAACCCTGATATTGAAATCACTCAGGAACTTGGCATCAGATCTCTGTTTCAAAAGGCAGTGCCAGGCTCATGATGACTATGTGTTATTTCCACTTTCTGCTACAGTAAACTGGAATTAAATTATGTTTGTTTTTAGGTAGACTAAGCCTCTAAAGGCATGATGGATGATTTAGCTTTCTTTCATAGCTTCTGTTTGATTTGTTTATAAATGGCTTTTGGTGGTAATTTAGGTAAACTGCATTGCTTCAGAACAGCTAAAGGGAGTCTGATATACATATATATATATATTACATAAATATATAAACTTGTTATGAACATCCTTTATTCCTACCTTTGCAGTCATGGTCATTTGCATTAACAACGGGAGATATGTAGATGACATGCAAAAACACATCATTTATTTCTAAAGAGGAAAAATCACTGCTTTCAGTATAGATTATTCTTAAATATTAAGAAAACATAAATCCATACATATGACCAATATGTAACATCATTAGAAATGGAGAAAAGATTGACGCTGTCAATGATTTTTTCTTACTTGTATCTATAATTAATGATCATGGAAAGAACAATCAAGAAAGGAGTGGCATATGACATTGGACAAATTTATTGAGATATTATTACTAATCAAGTATATTTCCTTAACATTAGAAGTACACCTGAGTTAAACCATGGTACTTTCAATCACTTCACATGCATGTAGAATTTAGACACTGAATAAAGATAATCAAAGAAAAATTGAAATATTTGCATTCTGATGTTATCACAGAATATCAGCTCTACCACCAACTGCTACAAGAAAGATATAGTCTGCACAGTCAGATAGAATGCTTCTTAGAAGCAAGGGTGGAAAAACGTCTCGTGTGTGTGTGTGTGTGTGTGTGTTTACCATCCATCTCTTTTAATCTCATCTATACAATTTCTTTCATGGGTATTTGTTATTAATTTCTTTAGAAATTTGTGCTCAACTTCTAATGAGAGATCAAATTTTAAGTTGGAACAAAAATAGTTACGAAGGGTTCATTCTGATATTTCAATTGATCAATCATTCAAAGTCCTCTATAAAATTGTTCGCTTAGGAAGTTGTATTGTTGTGTCTATGAACATTGGTATATTTTAGATATATTGCCAAGAAGGATCAGTTCCTAGAAAAGCATATAATAAAAGAAAGATGCCCTCATGCTTGGTAAAGTAGAGGATCAGCAATAAGCAGGAAGACCCTCAGGGATCTCCATTGACACAGTGACTACAGCAAAGAATTCAACCATAGTCTTGATTATGAGGCCGGCTTAGATCTGGGTGGCATGTTGCTTGGTTGGATGTAGGCTTGCTATGCGTTAACGCTGACTTAACAGCATCTTACATCAATGATGGCACAATTAAGTAATTTACACTTTCACACATTCTAGTTCTAGTTCTACCAAACTTGACTTCTGTGAATATGTAGCTATAAAATTTAAAGCCTTTAAAGACTCCAGATTATATGTTGATGGCAAGAAATACCACAACATTTCAGATACTGTGTAAAAAGGACATTTTCACTTTTGACTGAGTGTTTGACATGAATTTTTTGAATACAAATACACTTGCAACCGTCTTATTCTATAGATGAGTTTGGGACTAAAAGCGGCTAGATGGCAAAGGAAACTGGGAAAAACCTCTTTTTATTTGATTTAAATAAAATAAATAATGATTGGTTTTAGTAAAATAATGATTGAATCATAGTCAAATATTAATGATGACTGATGAGAACAATAGCAGCATAAATAACACTAGTGAAGGGATAACGTGTATTTCAGCAATCTAGAACCTTAAATCAACATCAAACAATGAAAAGAATGCTGTGACTCTTTAATACAGTTTCTCATGCTGTGGTAACCCCCAACCATAATATTATTTCTTTGTTATTTCATAACTGTAATTTTGCTACCATTATCAATTGGACAAATGAAAGGGTCATTCAAACCCTAACGGGGTCATGATCGCACACAGATTGAAAACCACTGGATTAAAGTATGATTACCTGTGTTTCTGGTCATTTAGATAGTGCCACATAGGTTATGAATAGAGCAGTATATAAAGTCGGCTTCATCCAAATTATCCTGGTGCAAATTGCTTGCTTTGTGATATCATTTACTTCTAGGAGTGTTTTGGAGGTCCTCATCTTAAGGCTAATTGTATTGCCAAATAGAATTGAATTTTTTAAAATCGTGAAGCATGGACTTAAGTATCAATTCCTTACAGCTTCACTAATGTGTGTGACCACCACTTGTTCGCAGTTTGTCATACCATGGTGACCTGTGTATTTTTGTATGGAAGCTGTGCCACAGGTATTTGCAATGCTGGCCAGGTCAACCTAAGTGAGTAGGCTTCAGCAGAACTTCCAGACTAAGAAGAGATAACAAAGAAAGAATCAATTGTCCCTTTGGAGGAAGTAGCCTCTAGAAACCTTGTGTGTAACTTCAAATATTGTCAGATACTGAAGGTCTAATGAGTGGAAGCAGAATATTGTCATAGATGGTGCCAGAGGATGGGTTCCTTAAGCCAGAGGACACTCAAACTGTAACTCAGGAGTAGTTACTTTCTCTCAGTGGTGTGACCCATGTGCTGAATGGGGCATGACTCAACCTAAGAAGTAGCTGCAAAAAAATCTGCAAATGATAGGAATTTGGAGTATGCAAAGTGAAAATGTAGGAAAATTGGTAGTAGTCAAAAATAAAATGGAACACATAAAGGTGGAAATGTTAGGTATCCTTGAGCTAAAATTGAATGGCATTGGCCATTTTGCATCAAGAAATCTCATGATAGATTATGCTAGGAATGATACAGTCAAGAAGAGTGCTGTTGCATTCACTGTCAGAAAGAACATTTCAAAATCTATCTTGAAATAAGTATGACATTTTCTGAGATAGGATTATATCTACCTTCCATCAAAGAAATCTATCAAAATCTAAATACTTCTGTCACTCAAATTTATTCACCAACCACTAAAGCTTGATGAAGAAATTGAAGAATTCTACCAACCTCTTCATTTGGAATTTAATCAAACATGCAATGAAGATAGATTGATAATTACTGGTGATTGGAGTGCAAACATTGGAATCAAAGAGGAAGGAATGGCAGTTGGAAAATATGGTCATGGTAATAGACCTGAAGCTGGAGATTGTATGATAAAATTTTGCAAGACTATCAACTTGTGTATAGCACATGGCTTTTTCAATAACACCAAGAGTCTGTACACATGGATTTCTCCAGATGGAACATGCAAAAATCAGGTTGACTGTATCTATGGGAAGGGCTGATGGAGAAATTTGATAATAGCTAATAGCAGGTGAGGAGCTGACTGTGTGGAGTAGACTATCAACTGCCCATATGTCAGTTCAATTTTAAACTCATGTAAATTAAAACAAGTCTAGGAGAGTGCCAAATACAGCAATGAGTCTATCGCACTTGAATTCAAAGAACATCTTAAGAACAAATTGAACACTACTGATAGAAGATCTGGTAAGCTGTGAGAAGACATCAAGAACTTAACCCATGTAGAAAACAAATGATCATTAAAAAGGAAAAAAGAAAATCTCAAAGGGGATATCAGAGGAGACTTTGAAACTTGTTCTTAATCGTAGAGTGACTAAAGCAAATAGAAGACAGCATGACTTCAAGGAACTCAGTAGAACATTTCAAAGGGCAGCTTGAAAGGACAAAGTAATCTATTATAATGAGATGTGCAAATGCCTAGAGGAAGAAAATCACAAAAGAAGAACAGGTTCAGCATATCTTAAACAGAAAGAACTGAAAAATATCCAGCCTCAAGTTGCAATATTGAACGATTCTATTGGTGAATTTTGAATGATGCAGGAAGCATCAAAAGAACTAGTTTGCATTTAACCTTTTCAAGAGATAGTATATGAGCAGAGTCAATGATGCTGAAGGAAAAAATTCAAGCTGCCCTTAAGTTCATAACCAAAAAAAAACCCCAGGCATTGATGGAATACCAATTTAAATATTAGCAATTTGATGAAACACTGGAAGTACGTACTCATCTATGCCAGGAAATTTGAAAGACAGCTATTTGGCCACTTGACCTGAGTATTAGTACCTGCTGCACAGAAAGGTGACCTGACAGAATGCTCAGACTATGTAAAAATACACTTGATATCACATGCAAGTAAAATTTTGCTTAAGAGCATCCAATAACAGCAGTAGCAGAATGTTCACAGAGAGCGTAAGAGGTTCAGTCCTGATTCAGGAGGGATCTTGGAACAAGGGATATAATTGTTGAGTTCAGATGGATCTTAGCTGAAAGCACAGAATACCAAGATGTGTCCCTATGTTTTATTGACTACATCAAGGCATTCAACTGTGTGAATCACAATGAACTATGAATAACCTTGAAAAGAATGGGGATCCCCCCCCATTTGTTTGTGTGGGGTCTTCTGGGACCTGTTACTCGATCCCATTCATATCTCATGATCACAAAGGACAGTGTACCTTTGCCATGTGGATTTGTTGCTTCTCTGCTAGATGGCTGCTTGTTTAACTTCAAAACTTTAAGACCTCAGGCATTATTTCTTTTGATAGCTGGGAACCATCTGCTTTCTTCACTACATTTGCTTATGCACCAATTTGTCTTAAACAATTGTTTAGGGAGGGTGAGCATCACAGAATGCCAGGTTGTTAGAAAAATTAGTCTGGCATTGATAGAAGGCAGGAGTCCATACCTCAGAATATTGTCTTAGTATATATACATAGGCCAAATACTTTTTTAACATGAACAATTCACTTTTATTTTGGGGGAAAATTAACTTTTTATACTAATGGAACAAGATTAAAGGCAAATTTCTTTAACATTATCCAAGATTCACATATAAATGTTTCTATGTCATCAACAATATTCCTAAATTTATATTGACTACTACTCTGTAATGAACCAGGCCAAATTTTTTCACCAATATTAATTTTTTAAAATCATTTTATTGGGAGCTTATACAACTCATCACAATCCACACATGCATTCATTCTATGACAAGCACATTTGTACATTTGTTGCCATCATGACTGTCAAAACATTTGCTTTCTACTTAATCCCTTGGTATTAGCTCTTCCCTTTCCCCCTCTTTCCCTGCTTCCTCATGAACCCTTGATAGTTGGTAAATATTATTACTTTGTCATATCTTACACTGTTCTATATCTCCCTTCACCCACTTCCCTGTTGTCCATACATCAGGAAGGAGGTTATAGGTAGATCCTTGTAATTGATCCCCCTTTGCTACTCCACCTTCCCTTCACCCTCCTGATATTGCCACTATCAACACTGGTCCTGAAGGGATCATCTCTCCTGCTTTCTCCATGTTTCCAGTTCCTATCTGTATCTTGACCTCTGGTCTAGCCAGATTTTAAGGTAGAATTGGGATCATGATAGTGGGGTAGAAAGCATTGAAGAACTAGAGGAAAGTTGCTTGTTTCATTTTTCCTACACTGTACCCTGACTGGCTATCTCCTCCCTGCAACCCTTCTGTAAGGGGATGTCCTGTTACCTACAGATGGACTTTGAGTCCCCAGTCTGTACTCCCCCTCATTTATAATGATATACTTTTTATTTCTTTGATGCCTGATACCTGATCCCTTTAACACCTCGTGGTCACACAGGCTTGTATACTATTTCCATGTGGGCTTTGTTGCTTCTGATCTAGATAGCCGCTTGTTTACCTTCAAGCCTTTAAGACCCCAGACACTATATCTCCCGATAGTCAAGTACCATCAACTTTCTTCACCACATTTGTTTAGGCACACATTTGTCTTCAGCACTCCTATCATGAAAGTGAGCATCATGGAATGCCAGTTTAACAGAACAAAGTGTTCTTGCATTGAGGAAGTACTTGACTGGAGGCCTAATGTCCATTGACTGCCTTAAAACTAACCCTATAAGTATATGCATGTAGAGGTATATCCCCATCATTGCATATAAAAATAGTTATCTATGTACATGACTGTATTTTAGAACTCTATAAATGCCCTTTGTCTCCTATTTCTTTCCTCTATTTCTTTACTTTCCTCTTGTCCCACCATCCTGCTCAATCTTAATTTGAGTTTTGGTAATTTCTCTTGGTTACATTATCCTTGATCAATCCCTACCACATCTCACACATCCACCTTGCCACTGATTTTGGGTCGCTTGTTGTTCCCTTGTCCCTAGGTTGGTCAACACCAACTCCTTTCCCTCACCTCTCCCTCTCCTATGTGGCCCCAGAACCATCAGTTCCATTGTTTTCTCTCCCAGACTGTTCCTTGAGACTATCTTATCTAGATAGACCTTCACCAATATTCATTCATGATAAAAATGTTTGCTTTCCTGATAGGAATTGTCATGCATAATTTTCAGGAATATCTATCGCAACCTCTTAGGTGCCTGCAATGAGCTGTGTGGGTATTGTCAAAAAGCTTCATGAGTTATTCTCCTAGATTACTTTCAAAGTTTTTCCAGAATTTGAGATCCAATTACAGACTTTCTATTGGGCTCTTTGAAGATATTAATAATATAATCCTTTAATAATTCAATTATTTGATATGTCAATTTATGCAGAGGATAATTGTCAGAATAATCAGAGAGGGCATTTCTAGTAGCTTCTAGACCTTCACTGCCTAGTGCAGTAGGCACTAGCTGTAAGTGACTTTTAATTCTTAGAATTTTGACTAGTCCATCTGTGAGCAGCAAAATAGATCCCTAATTAGAATTTTAGTAAAA
>PVJH01017623.1:0-47319 GCA_004026705.1 Nesogale talazaci | reverse complement strand
GGTAAAAGCTTGGTGGTTGAGAACAGGTTAATCATTTTCAGTTATTTTTTATGGGAAAAATTGATTCAGAACTTGACTGCTTCGCATCTCCACCCTCCTAGAATGGATTAGCTTTGAGGTCCAGGGTTCTACTGTATTGTGGAAAGTGAGAAGGTGCTACCTATTTTTTATTTAGGTGGGGAAAGAGACAGGAGCAAATAGTTCCTGCTTATTTCTTTTTTTATGTTTTTTAAATAATTTTTGGGGAGGCTCTTACAGCTATTATAACATTCAATACATCATCTGTATCAAGCACATTTGCCCGCATGTTGCTATATTCATTTCCAAACATTTTCCACTTAAGCCCTTACTATAAACTCCTGTTAAGAAAAAATCTCCTTTTCCCCTCGCCCCATTTTTAAATGTATCATTTTATTGGGTACTCATACACCTCCCCTCACTATCCATACATACATCAATTGTATGCAGACCTCATTTGCACACTTGCAGCCATCATCATTCCCAAAACATCCTCCCTCAACTTAGGCCCCCAGTTCCAGGTCCCTATATATCCCTCCTCCCTCCTCCCATGAACCTTTAATAATTTACAAATTGCTATTTCATATCTTACACTGTCCAATGTGTCCTTTCACTCACTTCCCTGTTGGTCATGCCCCAGAGAGGAGATAATATGTAGATCCATGAAACTGGTTCCCCTTTCTACTCCACCATCCCTCCACCCTCCCAATATCACCACTCCCATCACTTGTTCTGATGGAATATCAAGCAATAAAACTAAATTCCAAATTCACTTCCAGAATCAACTCCAATGCTTAGCAACTTTATGAGGATTTCCCCAAATTAATGTTGCTGTTCTTGTGATGTTCCCTCAATTCAGGTCCAGCTCACAGTGACCTGACACACAGCAGACAGAAACACTGCCCAGTCCTGTACATCCTCACAGTTGTTCTCGTGTTGGAGGCCCTGGCTACAACCACTGTGTCCATCCATCTTGTCAAGGGTCTCTCCCTTTACTTTGTCCCTCTATTTTACCAAGCAAGATACACATCTCTAGGGACTGGTCTCTCCTGACACATTAAAAGATGTACCAGGGATAACATTCCTTAATTTAGAGTAATGTATTAGGCATTATTGATGTATACATTGATCCTCCAGATATATAGAATTCCAGTGATTCATTTTTGACATTCAGCTTCTAGATTTAGGCATACTTATACTAAAGGTGTTCTCAATGGTTTCCAAAATTACTGATGTTCCTCAAGGCACTACGGCCCAAAATTGGATTTAACCAGACCTTTTTGCCAACGACAAGGAAACCTCAAGGCTCTGGGCAGGATTTTACACCACCATTCCTGTCCTGAAGGGAACAGCTTGATTTTGCTATTTCGGTTTCTTCATCTCTAAAATAAGGGTGTGGCAGTCATGTGCTTATGTTAATTTTATGATTGAGATGTATGGGTGGAGTCTAGCCTGTTAATCTGGAGATAGTCATTGAGTAGCCAATGAGGCCTGTATGTGGGCATGGTTTTCACCTGAGACTCCTGGGAAATCTCGCAATATTTCCTTCGTGAAGATGAGAAGCTATCTTCCCCAGTTGTTGGGAGTTATTTTCAGAGACGATTAATCATGAACAAGATAAGCTGGCAGCGTTCAAGAAGCTGGAGGAGCCGGCGGAGAGAACACACAGCTTTGCCCTGATGGAGCCAGACCTCTGAAGCATGAGTTGCTTCTGCTGTTGATGGACCCTGAGGCCTGGAGGCGAGGTGCCCTGCCAGCGCCAGGATTCTGCACCCACTGACGTGTGACTTCATGAGTCGGAAGAAGACTTTATAGACTGATTTCGGGCATATGGGTTAATTTCAGACTTATGACTTTGAACTGGACTGGGCTGGAATGCTTTCTCCATGTCCCATTCCTTTTGTATATAAACCCTTTCCTTATATCTATATGCGTGCCCTTGAATTTGTTCCTCTAGTCGACCCGGACTAACACAGAGGGTTACTTCCTTTTTTTCCCTCATGTCTTGCCAACTGTAAATGCAACCCTTTAGAGAGTTAAAAATCCACGCAATTCATCTAAGATGACTCAATCAGACTCCTCTTACCAACGTCCTTGCAACCTCCAGAATGTCTCTTCAGAGGCATGGCAAGGTCTAGGATCAGATTCTAATAAGGGGTGACTAGTTTTGATTATCTGGACTAAGTTCCTTATTATTAGTTGCCAGAAACTGAACCACCACAGGTTCCCTGGAGAAACTTCGGTCCCCAAAGTCACCAGGTTGCTGCACATCTGGAGGGCCATTGTAGTCCACATGCCACACTGCCCTGCAGTAAGGTGACCAAAAGTGCTGCAGGAAAAAAACTTGTAGAAATATGACTCTTATCCTGTGAGTCCATCAGCAAAGAAAGCACTGTCATCTGATTATTTTTTGAATGTTAATTCGGCTCTTTTATATTCCCACCCCCTCTTTTGGCCTTGCTTCTTAAAACTGTTGTCACAATGCACTGGGTTACAGCGACCTTACATTTGTTCATTTGAAAAAAATCCAGGCTCTCCCTCTTTTTCCCTGTCTGCTTTGGCTCCTATGACTAGCTCACCTAATTACACAGTGCGTCTCCAATTCTATGACACGGAAGGAAATGCCTTCCCAAGGTAGTCCATTGATGCTTTCATTTCACTCAGGGAAAATTTATCAAAAGAGACAAGAAGCCCTAAATGCAGCAGATATTTGATGCTAGTTGTAAGCCTATATTGTTGCCTTAGCAACCTTGTCATTAAGAATGTTTCAGCATTTCCTATTAACCTCCGTCTTCAGAGGTTTATAACTTCTTGGTAAAAACTCCCTCCAGGCTAAAATTTGGCATACATGATCTCAGATGTGCCAGGTGTCAGTGAATATATACATATATAGTATCCATTTTCTCACAGAAAAGCTGGTGAATTTCCAAATGAATTATCTCTCTTTTTAGAGGGTACAAGTTCGTTAAATTTAGTGTGAATTTGGTTATTTTTAGAAAATTCTTAAGGCAAAACAACTCAAATGATTCAGGGATTGCTGTTGCTTCCTTTCCCTCTATGTCCCTGGGTGATATGGTCACACTGAGTTTTTTTGTTTTGTTTTGTTTTTTCTCAAAAATCCCTGTCAGACACATGACTGACTTTAGTTGGGTTTTATATTCATATAAGGAGAGTGGATTAGAAGTCTTCTTTCTGTGTATTTGGAGTTCTTATTTTACTTTTCTCTAGGGACATAAGATAAAGAGAAAGAAATCTGGCTCCTGGTATTTTGGCTTCTTTCTTCATGTGCAGAAGGGCCCTCTTTCTGCAGGAGGGCTCGGTTGAGGGGGGAAGGACTGCCGCTGAGTGACCCTGTGACTTCCAGAGACTAACTCTTTGGGAATAGAAAGCCCTGTCTTTCTGTTGCAGAAAGGCTGGTGGTTTCAAACTCCTGACCTTGCTATTAGCCGCCCAGCCCTCAATGCTAAGATCAGAGTCAGAAAAAATAACAACTTATTTCCTAAGAACTAGGAACCCATCATGCCCTCTCACCATGAAGTTTTAGAATTCAGCAGCACTTCACTTTGAATTTGCTTTCTTTGGAAATATTTTGTTTTGAGGTAATTTCTTGATATATTGTCCAATTCTTTATTTTCTAACTTTTCATTTTGAAGGTTTTTTACACAGAAAACCTGCAAGAATAACAGCTTGAACACCCATTTACCTTGTATATTAATCAATTTTTGAAATTTAACTTAAACATTTGTGAGCAGTAGACAAATCTGTCAGTCCTGAATGATACCACTTCTGATGCCTAAGAATTAAGACCTTTTTCTACATAACCGTTAACACAGTACTACGTCCACTGAAGTTTACAATAGCACTAATATCTGTGCTGAAGGGAAAATATTTGGCATGGCTCTTCTAGCCATGTCTTTGTGGTATTGGTATCACCTCCTCTTTTTCCTATCCCCCCCACCAGCCCCTCAGGTGTGGAGAGGAACAACAGCAGAAACGTAGCGAAGAGACACATGGATGGTGTAAGATATAAACATAGGGCTGAGCCCCGGTGGCGTAAGAGATTGAGTGCGGGACTGCGACCCATGGGCTTGGCGGTTCACATACAGCAGCGTTTCTCAGAAGCAGCACTGGGTAGCTCCCACAGCCACGAAAAGGCAGTGATGCCCACAAAAACTATATATATATATATATATATATATATATATATATATATATATATATACACACACACACACACACACACACACACATACACATATATATGTATATATAGAATGTGTTTATAATGTAACGTATTGAGTTACAACATAGGAGTCAGTTTTATCATCTTTTCAATGGAAATCTAAGGAGCTCCAGTAGGGCTTTGGGTTTTTAGTTCAAACCCATCACGTACTCTGAGGGTGAAAAATAGGATTCTCTGCTCCCACAACTTTTACGGTCTCAGAAACCCTGTGCGGGGTAGCAATGAGTCGGACTTGATTCAGTAACAGGGAATGTGGTTTGGAGTAAATGAATAACTATTTAGCAAGTATGTTAAGATGCACATATTTTTTAGATTTACACTCTTTATTAAGTAAAATCGCCCCTTTAATTATACACTGCATGTCCATTGCACATTTTTTTGATAAATTGCCTGTTAGAAGGGTTATTGGGGTAAGCATTATTTACAGGTGTCAGAGGAACCGGGAGTTTTTCACCCATCTAGTTTACAATGCTGCAAGTGAGAAGTCTGATGCCGTCTCAGTTATTTGCCTTGATTCTCTCTCTCCAGAAAAGAAACATGCATGTAACATGTCCTCATTTTTAGCATTAAACAAAAACAAAATACTTGCTTGTATTTGCCCAGAAGTGTGATTTTCTGATCATTTCTTCCTAGAAGAGACTGAGCCCTTAGACTCCACAAGTTCAGTTCTTTCATCTGCCTGGAGCACTGCTTCAATTTTTTTGTATAGTTATTGTCCACCACTCATTTGCTTCTTTGTATCTTCTGGGACTTTTATTAATCATATGCCTGGTTTTCCCCCACTATATTGCAATTGTCATATCTCATAAATTTTTTGCTAATTTTAAATTATAATTCTTTTTTTTGCTTTTCAAACTTACTTCACATATTTCAATTACATCCATCTTCTTGTTTTATACCTCTACTAAATTATTCAAATGGGAATTCATAATATTTTCTGTCCAGTAAATCAGTGTGTTTGTGCATGGATATAACTGTGTGCTAGATATGTTTCTTTTATGATTCTCTTACTGTTTTCCTATCCCATTTAATGTGTGTCTATCTTTCCAGCAGTTCTGAATTAATGGACATGGCGTCATCTCTACTGACTGTTATTATCAGGATTACTGAGTATCTAAAGTTAAATGGCTAATTTTCATTTTCAATTCATTGGAAATTGAGTCTGGTTGTTCTAGCTTCTAATTAATGTCATTTACAAAAAGAAATCGGAAGAATGCATGCCCTATGTGTGCAGCTGTGTGGGATTAAGCAGAGCTCAAATGGAAGAAGGCACAATCTATCCATCAGCTGCTTCTTGGCCTCTTGAAATTTGCTATCATGTACGTTGAAGAGATAACTATCTGAGAGAGTTATATACTTACTGGGTCAAGTTCTTTCAAGGATAGAGTGCTTTATAACTTTCCTTCTGGGCCTATTGGCCAACTGGCCCAAGATTACATGGGGAGACACTTTTGTAAATCCTCTCAATGGGAACAGCAGTAAACTAAGAAAGGTGGACACATCAGAACCCAAGGTAAGAAATTAATATTCATGTCAACTTTGAGGAATCCTTTGTTCCTTGTCGTTTTACAGTTTACCTAAAATTGATCAAGTATGTGCTTAAATCTAAACTAAGCTTATCACTGGAATTAACTGAAACATTTTCCTTTTCCTTTTACCAATGTTAACATTTTTGAGATCTTCCCAACCCACACACACTCTTTCACGTACTTACAGAATTCTCATTAGAACTAAGTGATGTGGCTTTTATGTTTGTTTGTCTCTTAATCTTAAAGAAAATATGTTATCACATTTTAGCATATTCAGTGCAACATTTAAATGTATCTCAATATGTTTAATGTATTTTTGTTGCTCTGCTGTTTTCAGTCACACCATCTTCATTATCACTTGACCCATATTTCATCATTTTGGAATGGATCTTCTGACAGTTTAACATGTTACCCTGAAAAGGACATAAACTTATTGACTTTAATTTGAACTCTTACATATCAAAAGGTGCTTCTTCTTGTCTTCTAAAATCAATGATAAATTGGCTGGCAATGTGCTTCTGGGATTAAAACATTTTTTCTTCAGAGTACTAGCACAATTGCTCTATTCTCTTCTATCACTTAGGGTTGAAGAGATGTGAGCTGATTCTTTCCTTGAACAGATCCTGTTTTTTTTTAAATGTCATTCCACACGTGTTATTAAGTAACCTAGGTAGCACCATGGATTAGCACTGACCAAAAGATGGCGAAATCCATCACCTGCTTTATGGGAGACGTAGGAGAGAGTTTGCTTCCCTAAAAGTGAAAGCCTTATGGGGAACCCATATGGGGCAATTCTACTCTGGTTTACAGGGTTTTTATGAGTTGGAAATGATTTAATGATGGCGGGTTTGGTTTGGTTTAGATGCCTTGATATATTTTCGATATCTTAGAAGTTTGTGATTTCAATAAGCCATTTTTAAATAACTTTGTATGAAGTAGACTAAAACATTTATTTTGGTTATTAGAATAAAAAACATTGTTTAGAATTGGGGGTTGTCTGCCTTTGTCCCTCTATTCATGGTCATTCTGTTCTTTCTTCCTAAAATGTTTTTTCACTTAGCTTGTACTTCTTCAATCGTCCCTGAATGCAGTTGCAACAACTTTTCCAATCTCTTCTTATATGGTCATGCAATTCTCTTTGGACTTGGAAAATTTCCCTAGGTTTTACTCACAACTTTTATATTCTACGAATACTATCTGCTGTGGCTAGGGGTGGGCATTGGCCTATCATTATCATGCAACCACTTCTGAGAGTCTTTCTTGTCTGCATAGTTTTAACTCATTTGTCATGAAAGTTCTAGATTGATTGGAAATTGATATTTAGATATATCTGAAAACATGGCAATTTATTCCAGAAACACCAGTCCCTGAAAATCTGAAGGAGTATAGAAAACAAAGTTTTGCCATCCTTAATTCTGAGGAAGATCCTGACTGTGTTTCTTCAAAGATAGATGCTTAGTCTTTGAATTGAACCCGCTCATTGGCAATGTGTTTTGAGTTTTCTGGCAGTCCATGGACTTTTCAACATTTAACATTCAAATGCATCGATGACTTTTCAGACTTCCATGTTCAATATTCAACTTCCACATGCATATACTATGATTGATAATACCATGGTTTGGGTCAGGCCCCTCTTAGTCTTTAAAGTGCCATATTTGCTCTTTGACACTTTAAAAGGGCCTGGTGTAGCAGATATGCCCCTTGCAATATGTCATTTGAGTTCTTGACTGTTGCTTTTCTGATTGTTAATTGTGGATTTAATTAAATAAAATTCTTGATAATTTCAATGTTTTCTCTATTTACCATGATGCTGTCTCTCAGTTCAGCTTGTGGAGATTTTGGTTTTCTTTCCATTGCATCATGATATATACTCAAGACTCCAGTCTTTGCTTTTCATCAGCAAGAAAAATTATGTCTCTGCATATCAAAGATTATTAATAAACCTTCCTGTCATACTGTGCCTCATGCTACTTCATATTTTCCAGTCTCTCGGTTTATTATCTCAACATAAGAATTGAATGAGCATGGTGAAAGGATACAAGTCTAACAGGCACCTTTCTTAGTTTTAAATAATGCAGTCTTGGTCAGTGTATGGATTCCCCATTAGCATAATGAATGAAGTTTCTGGAATTCTTATTCTTCTCAACATTAGTCTTAATTTGTTATAATCCATACTATCTAATGTCTTCATAAAGACAATAAAATACCAGTGAATATTTCTCTTGTGTTTTCTTCTTTTAGTCAGTTTCCATCTGATAGCAATGATGTCATGAATTTCTTGTCCACTTCTGATTCTGGTTTGGATTTCTCGCAGCTCCAGGTCAATATACAACTGTAGCTGTATATATATATATATATATATATATATATATATATACACACACACACACACACACACACACAAGTATGTATGTATGTATATATTCAGCAAGTTTTACCTGCCTGTAGTAAAAATAGTAATGGTGCTGTTAGGTAGCTTATAAGTGGTTCTGACTCATGGTAGCATTATGTACAACAGAGGAAACACTAGTGCTGTGTCTGCCGCCCAATGTTTGTTATGCTTGAGCCAATTTTTTGCAGCTGCTGTGCCAGTTCAGCTCCTTGACAGTCTTTCTGACCCTCTAATTTACCAATTAGACTATGATGTTTTTAAGGAATTCTGTCTCCTGATTTCATAAAGTATGAGAGATAGTGCTGCAATGCTCACTCTCTTTTTTTTGGGCGGGGGTTATTTTATTGGGGGCTTTTACAACTCTTATAACAATCTATACATCAATTGTATGGATTACATTTGTGCACCTGTTGCCAACACCATCATTTTCAAAGCACGGTCTTTCTACAGGTGCTCTCGATCTAAGCTCCTCTTTTTCCCTCTCTCCCCACATTTCTGCCCTTTAGGCCCATTGATGAATTATAAGTGATTGTTATTTTCAGATGTTACACCATGCACTTTCTCTCTTCATCCACATTTCTGTTGTTTGTCCCTTGCATCGGATGCGTGGGGTGGGGTCATATGTTGATCATTGTGACCAATTCCCCCTATCTCCCCCACCTTCCCCTACCCTCATGGTATCACTACTCTCATTTCTGGTGCTGAGGAATCCATCTCACTTCTAAGGAACGTTCTGGCTATATATCTTCCATGACAGTTTTGTTTGTTCTTCTGGCAATCCAGGGTGCTTTCAGGGTTCTTTGCCAATATCATATTTCAAATGCATCAATTTTTCTTCATTCTTTCCTATTAAAGATGCATGTGAGGTGACACAAAATACTATGACTTGTGTCAGCATCACCTTAGTCCAAAAAGTGACATCTTTGTTTTGGCCACTTTGAAGAGGTCTTCTATAACAGATTTTCCCAAATGCAGTTTTTGTTTCATTTCTTGGCTACTGTTTCCATGAGTGTTGATTGTGAATCTGAGAAAAATGAAATATTTGACAATGTCATTATTCCACTTATGGTAGTTTGACAGCTTCATTATTCTGTTGAATTGCCTTACTTTGGAATACACAGAAAAGGGAATCTCTTACACTTAATGGGTCAGGTAGCTTCTTTCAAATTCCTTGGCATAGACTAGTGAATGTTTCCAGTGCTGCATTAGCATATTGAGAATCAATTGGCTTTCTGTTAATACTTGGCGACTTGCTTTTCACCGATTCTTTTAGTGTGACTTGGAATCTGTTTTTCAATACCATGCTTCCTGATTTATCTTACCGCTGGAAATGGTGGACTGTCGTTTC
The DNA here is from genome assembly GCA_004026705.1 of Nesogale talazaci. Classification (NCBI taxonomy): domain Eukaryota; kingdom Metazoa; phylum Chordata; class Mammalia; order Afrosoricida; family Tenrecidae; genus Nesogale; species Nesogale talazaci. The sequence continues at coordinate 37,789 of PVJH01017623.1, read as the reverse complement.
CTTTTAGTACAATGACTCTGTGCCTTCCTTTGGTCTTCCTTTCCTGCTTTCTGTATCACTCAACATTTTTCCCATGGAATCTTTCTCCATTACAAAATCCAAGGCTTGAATTTTTATTCATGTCTTTCTCCCTAACAAGCGCAGAGCGCATTCTCCCTTTATTGCTTTTTAACCCTATGTTTTTGCATATTTAATTGTAACGTTTTATTTCTCTTCCTGGGCTGCCCTTTAAATATTCTGCTCAGCATTTATAGTCATCCTTTCCATTTGCTGCAGCTTTTCTATGATGAAGAACAAGTTTAAGCGTTTAATTTGACATCTACCTTGGGTTTTTTCTTTCTTTCCTGTGTCTTTAATGACTGCTCACTTTCTTAATAGATGGAGTTCTTGATTTCATTCCACAGCCATTTAGTCTTCTGTAATTCATCATCAATGAGTTAAATAGGTTATTGGGATTTTCTCAAATTTCAGGTGGGAATTCCTCAGCATTATATTTTGGGTCACATGGATTTGAGATGCTAATCAAATTCTCATTCCCTCTCCTGTGCTTGTTCACTCTGACATTGAGTCAACTTCAGTTCATAGCTACCTACTAGGACAGTGTAGAATTGCCCCCTGTTGTTTTTCCAGACCTTTACTCTTTACAGGAGTCTTTAGCTATTTTGTCTCTGAACACTACCTTGTCTGAAACTAAGCCTATTTTTCTCCATTTCAGATCATTAGAGTCAAGATGGCCAGTGAGTAACATCCACAAGAGGGACTCAGCAGAGATTAGCCCAGGAGAGTTACCGAGATAGAAATTCTACACTCCCAGATCACAGGAGAAGCATCATAAAGATAAGTAGACACAAATCCACAACAATTTGAGGGGCTGGAGCTTTTGGCTTACCACAGTGAAGGTCGGCTAGGGTTTGGCTCTAGCCCCACCACCATCTGCCATTATCTCTCAACAGAGCCACAGCTTTCTGGCCGCAGGAGGGCAGGGATTAAACACTTCTCTCTTCTCTCTATCCCCCACAGTTTCAGCAGGCTTTGTTTCTTGGTGTTTTTACTCTTGGACTTTTCCAGTTTGGCTCACACACCATTGTGTACCTCCAGATCACACCCCTTAGCCTAGGACAATAGTGCCTGCTACACCCAGCTGGGAGAGCATCACTCTGTGCAGTGTAGTCTAAAGCTAGAAAAGCCCACCCACCCTCCATGTGGGGATATTCCACCCAACTTCTTACAGAGGAATTCCAGCCTGTGTGGTTGGGAGAGCTCTTTTCTGTTCTCTGTGGTTCAATCTGACTAAGGGAACTTCCTCCTGCCTGCCATGGTTCCTGTGCAGGCCAGGGCTGTTTGGCCAGTTCTGGCCAGAGTTCTGCACTGCAGTAGGTATCACTGCCCAGCCTCCAAAACAGTTTGCCTGATTGGAGCAGTTACACAGGTTCATGGTACTCTACACAGGAGCAGATAGCCCACCAGCCTTTATAGATAAAATCTATGCACCAAAAGAAAATATAAGGACTTAGGGATGAGAAAACAAAAACAAAAGCCACAAGGAAGGTTTGAGCTGTCACAGGGGAATTATCTAGTGAGAGCTGCAGCTTGTGGCCAGTGCAGGGCAGAGATTGAACCCTTGTGACCACGCACACAGGGATCAGGGCTGGACTGTGTGGCTTCTTTGGGTTAATTCACTTCTCTCTATTCCCCAATGGTCTTGGCAAACCTGGTTTCTTGGTGTCAACTCCTGGCATTTTCCAGTTTGGCTCACAGGCCAGTCCCTTCCCTATATCCGAGGGCAATTGCACCTGCGACACCCAGCTGGGAGAGCCCCACCCTGTTCAGAGTTGTGGGGGGTTGGAGAAGCTCACCCACCCTCCACCAGGGTATTTTCTGCCCAATTCCTTACAGGAGAATTCTACCCTATGTATTTGGGGAGAGCTCTTACATGTTCTCTGGGGGTTCATCTGACTGAGGACTCCTTCTCCTGCCAGGTTTGTGCCTCACGCAGCCCAGAGCTGTTTGGCCAGTGCCAACAGTGCTGCCCTGAATTCTGAGATGCTATAGGAACCACTACCCAGCCTCCGCAGCAATCTGCCTGATTGGGTGGCTCCACCCACTATTCAAGGTACTCTACTCATGAATGGGTGGCCCACCAGCATTCCACAGTTCTCTCCTTGCAGTGAGCACCCCCGCGCACCCCTTGAATTGCCTTAGGCTGTGGTGAGCTGCACCATCCCAGTTCCTGGTGAGATCTTACAGTGCATCACCACCCATGTGGGTCCACAACAATCCAACCAGTGGACACGGGGAAGATCACCCAACTTGCCCTCCAGATAATGGAATACTGGCTCATTAGGGAAAGAGTGAAGTCACAAGTGAATAAAACGTTAGGCTAATTCTACAGGGAAATTAGTCACAGGAAGTTCAAAGACACATTCCTTTAAGTCTTTTAGCGAGAGCTAGTGCTCTTCGCGCTCCTGAAAAATGGCACCTGGTTCCTTGAAAACAATACAATGCAAATAGTAATCAGCCCCGAAAACCTCAATGAAAATACAGAGGAAACAAAAGGTCATGGTAGAAGATGCCCTGAATCTAATGGCATGCATAGAAGAAGCAGACATTGATATACCACAGAAAGAAATTTTCAGAATGATGCTTGGAGTCATGTCATGAGGGAAACAATACAGAAAAAGGATCAATTAATAGACAAGATAAAGTCTGTACACCAAAGGGAAATGTAAGAGTTTAAGGACTAGATAGCAGAAAACAACAGTAGACTCACAGCCTTTGAGAATCAACTGGAGGAAAGTGAGAACCTCATAAGTGGCCTAGACGATGGCCAAGTGGAATTTAACATATGTGAATAAAAATCTAATAAGATTATCAGAGAAACTGAAGAAAATATAAAATCTGTTTGATTCTTTAACAAGAAATAACATCAAAAGTGTTGGTCTCCTGGAGGAAGACACAGCAAAGTCATCTGCAACAATGGTCAGAGAATTGCTGAAGGGAAACTTCCCTCGGTTAATGGATGAAAACCAAGCAACCATTCATGAAGCTGAAAGAACACCAGCTAGTACGAAGCCCAAGAAGAAGTCACCAAGACACATAATAGTCAAACTATCCAACTTTGAGGAAAAGGAGATAATGATGAGAGTAGTTAGAGTGAAAAAATCAATCACACATAAAGGTTCTCAAATAAGAATGCGCTCAGACCTATCAGCAGACACTATGAAGAAGAAGAGTTAATGGAGTAATATATTCCAAAATTTGAAGAAAAATAATGCAAACCCAAGAATATTCTACTGAACCAAATTATCTATCAAGATAGAAAGAGAAGAGTTTTTCCAGACAAGGAAAAACTTAAAGGATACGTTAGAAGAAACCCAGCTCTACAGAAGATCCTTGCTGACCCAGTATGGGCAGAAAAGCAGCACTTATCAAGCATAAATAAGAGAATGTCACATAAAACCTCACCCAGAGGGCAGCAAAGAGAAAACAGCCTTGAAAATAGGAATGGTTTAGCAGTGGAAAGAAATCAAGAATGATCAACCCTCACACACACACATCCACAACAGTCTGAAAAGAAAGGGAATTAGGGAAAGAACACAAAAGATAGAAGATGAAATCACATATTCCACAGTTGGAGATAATAACCCTAAATATTAATGGACTGAAATCGGGAATCAAAAGGCTGCAGCTAGCAGACTGGCTTAGAAAACACAACCCATCTTCTTGAGGAGACACATCTCAAGACTACAGACAAAAATAGGCTGGGAAGCAAAGGCTAGAGAAAGGCATTCCAAGCAAACAACAATTCAAGAAAAGCAGGGATAGCAATCCAACTCTCAGAAAAAATTAACCTCAAAGTGCAAACCATAAAAAGAGATAAGGAGGGATACTATATAATGCTCAAGGGAAGGATAGACAATGAAACAATAAACATATATTCCCCAAATGAGAGACCCACTGAATACATAAGCCAAACAAGACAAAAAATGAAAAAAAAAATTTCACAGTCTTAGCAATTATAGTCGGTGACTTCAATAGACCACTCTCTCAGAAAGATCACAGAGAAAGAAACTCAACAAGGAGGCTAGAGATCTAAGCACTCTAATTAGACAATTTGATTTGGTAGATATCTACAGTTTTTCAACCAAATAAAAAACAATTCACATTCTTTTCAAACTTACATGGAACATATTCAAAAATAGACAACACGCTGGGACATAAGACAAATCTACATAAATTTAAGCATATTGATATAGTACATAACTCTCTCTCAGACCACTGTGCCATTAGGTTGGATATCAGCAAAAGGAAGATGAAGAGAACTAGAGAGAATAATTGGAGAATGAATAAGTCTCTATTGCAAAAGGTGTGAGTACTGGCCCAGATCAGAGGTGAAATTTAAGAAATTCTAGAAACCAATGAGAATGAAAATACGGCATACCAAAACTTATGGGACACAGCAAAGGCAGTCTTCAGAGGAAGTTTCATAGTATTACATGCACACCTGAAAAAGAATAAATGTCTCATAACTGATATATTGGCACAGAAGTTACAACAACTACAGCAGAGTCAGTAGGACAAACCCACTAATAGCAAAAGAAAAGAAATAGCAAAAATCAGGTCTGAGGGTCAGGAAAGGGAAAATAAGAAAACAGTGGGAAAAAAATAGTGCTGCTAAAAGTTGGTTTTTTGAAAGGATTAATAAAATCGACAAACTGTTGGCAGACTTAACCAAAGAAAGGAAGGCAAAAATTTCAATAGTAAGAATGAGAGATGAAAGAGGGGACATCACAACTAACCCTAATGAAATCAAAAGGATAATTACAGCACTTAAAAGGACTATACTCCAATTAATTCAAAAACTTGGAAGACATGGGGAAATTCTTGGAAAACAGTCCCTTTCTAAACTATCCCCAATGGACATCAAGAATCTCAAGAGAATCATAACAATAGAAGAAATACACATAGTTATCAAGGGATTACCGACAACAAAATCACCCTGACCAGATGGCTTTACAGGAGAATTCTACCAAGCATTCAGGGAAGAACTAATACCAATTCTATATAGGTAATATGGCAGGGTCCAGACACATTCCAGGGCACATATGATAGCCAACAGAGGGGTGAGGGGAGATGGTGATGTATAGAGGGGGGTTGGTTTACTAACCCACTCAAGGGGAGCATGTTGTTTATATCTCTTCAGGGAAAAAGGAACCAAACCTACACAATATTCCAGGATGTGAATGCCTTGTGACAGCATGGAGCGGGGAGCCAGTGGAGGGGTCTGAGGGTCCAATCCCAATTTCAACTTTGTGAACAGATACCTCTCTCCCCAGGGAAGCTTGCTTTGGAGGACAGTACTGAAGCTGCAGCTTGGGGAGGGAGGTATGCTTTACAAGAGTACATAAGAACAAATGAAGGGGACTAAGAGAGAGTGGATTCTGACCCACCAAACCTTGAGGACAATATCCCACTCAGAATAGCCAATGTACAGAGAGGAACATATAGCCAATCTCACTATGAAAGACAGCAACCCTCACTGATCCAAGGCCTTATGGGGACAACAATGGAGAAGCAGAGTCAGGACTGTACCCTGTCTGACCCTACCACATCATGACAAAACACTAAGATAGGGCAACAGAGCAGCAGGCATAGCAGAACATGAAATTCCTAAGGAAGTACCAGAGATATACTTTGGGATCAGGTTGTGGCACCCCATCAGATTAAAACGAGGGATAGTCCTGGAGGTCAATGAAGAGACTTTAAACTATTTATAGGTTTTTATTTTGTTATTATTTTTTTTTAATTTTTTTACTTATCTAGATATATTTTTTGGACATTGGGGTTTTTTGCTGTCATCTTTTTATATTCTTTGGTCTCTTCATCTTAGGATGCCTTGTTTTTTTGCACATATTGTTATCTCTGCAGGTTTATCTAGATAAAATAGCCTGGATGTACAGTCTGGATGAGAAAACAATGGCACTGATGGTTCTGGGAGAAGATGGGAGATGGAGAAGTAGGGGAAAGGAGGTGATGTTGACCAACCCAGGAATAAGGGAATAATAAGTGATTCAAAATCAGTGACAAGATGGGGGTGAGAGACCTGATAGGAATTGATAAAGAGTAACGTAACAGAGAGAAGTTACTGAAACCCAAATGAAGGTTGGGCGTGATAGTGGGACCAGAGAAAAGTAAAAGGAAATAGAGGAAAGAACTGGGGGGTAAAGGGCACTTATGGAGGTCTAAATATAGGCATGTACATAGTGGAATGTATTTATATATGATGATGGGGAAATAGATCTACATGCACACACATAGGGTTAGTATTAGGAAAGCAGTGGGCATTGGACTTCCACTCAAGTACTTCCTCACTGAAAAAGCACTTTGTTCTATTAAATTGGAATTCCACGCTCACCTTCCCAACATGATCACTAAAGGTACATGTGTCCATAAGCAGAAGTGGTGAAAAAAGTTGATGCTGCTCAGCTATCAAAAGATATAGTGTCTGAGGTCTTAAAAGCTTGAAACAAGTGGCCACCTATATCAGAAGTCATGAAATCCACATGGAAGAAGCACTCCAGTCTGTTTGACCACAAGGTGTCAAAGGCACGTTTTTAGGCACTAAAGAACTAAAAATCATAATACTGCATGCCCACCTTTCTGATGTCATCTCTGATGACAAGTGTGTGCATAAGCAAATGTGGTGAAGAACGTTTATGATGCCTAGCTATCAAAAGATATAGTGGCTGGATCTTAAAGTTTTGAAAGTGAACAAGTGGCCATCTAGATCAGAAGCAACAAATCCCACATAGAAGAAGCACACTAGCTTATGTGACCATGAAGTGTTGCAGGGATCAGGTATCAGGCATCAAAGAACTAAGAAGTATATCATTACAAATGATGGGGAGTAAAGATTGGGGACCCAAAGTCTATCAGTAGGTAGCAGGACTTCTGTTTACAGAAGGGTCACAGGGAGGAGATGAGCCAGTAAAATTATAGAATAGAAACACTGAAATATGCAACTTCCTCTAGTTCTTAAATGCTTTCTTCCACCCACTATCATGATCTCAATTCTACCTTACAACTCCAGCCAGACCAGGGGATGTACACTGGAGCCAGAAACGTGGAGAATTCAGGACAGATGATCCCTTCCAGACCAGTGGTGATACCTGGAGGGTGGAGGGAAGGTTGGGTAGAAAGGGGGAACCAATTTTAGGACTCTACATATAACCTCCTTCCTGGGGTACAGACAAGGGGAACGTGGGTGAAGAGACACATAAGACAGTGTATGATATGACAAAATAATAATAATTTTTAAACTATTAAGGGTTCATGAGGGAAAGGCAGTGGGGAGGGAGGGGGAAATATGAGGAGTTGATAAAAAGGGCTTAGGTAGAAGGAGGCTGTTTCAGGAATGATGATGGCAACACCTGTAAGAATGTGGTCTTCATACAATAGATGCATGTATTGATTGTGTGTTTGTCCAGGTAGATTAGATAAACAAACTCAAAAACACACATATGTATGTAAGGGAAAGGTTTATATACAAGAGGAATGGAACATTGAGAAAACATCCCAGTCCCACCCAGTCTGAGCCCACAAGTCTTATATTAGCTCATATGTCTAATAACAATCTATAAAGTCTTCTTCAGATTCACAAAGCATGTGCAATGTCACCAGGACAATCACCGGCCTATTATTGCAGCACAGTCCTGTGTATCCATGGTGCTAGAAGCATCTCAGTGTAGCAGGGGCCTCACTGTAGCTTTTCAAGCATGACAGCAACAGCAGGGGTCTCTATGTAGCATTTCCAGCTTCAGAGGTCTGATTTCATCAAGGTAAGCCCATGTGGCTTCTCTTCAGACAACTCCAGTTTCCAGGACTCACGATCAGTCAGCATGTTTACATGTCATCTTGTCAGTAGACAATCTCCAAGAGACTGAGCTGTGAGTCTCTCTTCTCCAAGAGGAAAATTCTGTGAGATTTCCCAGAATTCTCAGGAGAAAGCCATGCACACACAAAGGTCTCATTGGCTATCTTCAGATTGACAGGCTAGACTCCACCCCTACATTCCCAATCATGAGATTGACACAGGTAGCATGAATGTAACAGATCATGATAAGAGTTGTATGAGTCCCCAATAAAATGATTTTTTTTAAAGATCATAAAGCTACAATCTTTTTTTTAGTAAATCATTTTATTGGGGCTCATACAACTCTCATCACAATCCATTCATACATCAACTGCATGCGGGCCACATTTTCACACTTGTTGCCATCATCACTCTCAAAACATGCTCCCTCCACTTAGGCCCCCTGTACCAGCTCCCCATGTTTCCCTTCCCTCCCCCACCATGAACCCTCAATAATTTACAAATTGTTATTACTTTTTCATATCATACCCTGTCGAATGTGTCCCTTCACTCACTTCCCTGTTGTCTATACCCCAGAGAGGAGGTTATATGTAGATCCCTGAAATTGACCCCCCCTCCACTCCACCATCCTTCCACCCTCCCAGTATTACCACTCCCACCACTAGTTCTGAAGGATCATCTATCCTAAATTCCCCAAGTTTCTGGTTCCAGTGTATATCTCTCGGTCCAGCTGGATATGTCAGGTAGAATAGAAATCATGATAGCGGGTGGAAGGAAGCATTTGAGAACAAGAGGAAAGTTGCATATTTCATTGTTACTACACTGTACCTTGACTGGTTCATCTCCTTCCTGCAACCCCTCTTAACAGGATGTCGCATCACCTATTGATGAACATTGGGCCCCCAATCTGTACCCCTTCTCACTTATAATGATATAATTTTTAGTTCTTTGATACCTGATACAGGATCCCTTGGACACCTCATGGTCACACAGACTGGTATGCTTCTCCCCTGTGGTCTTTGTTGCTTCTGAGCTGGATGGTGACTTGTTTACTCAAAGTTTTAAGGTCCCAGATGCTATTTCTTTTGATAGCTGGCCACCATCAGCTTTCTTTACCACATTTACTTTGCCTCCAGAGATCATATCAGGAAAGTGATCATGCAGTGTTATGATTTTTAGTTCTTGAAGCCCAATCTGTACCCCTTCTCATTTAAATGATATAATTTTAATTCTTTGATACCTGATACAGGATCCCTTTGACCCCTCATGGTCACACAAACTGGTGTGTTTTTTTCCATGTGGGATTTGTTGTTTCTGAGATAGATGGCTGCTTGTTAACTTTCAAGCCTTTAAGACGCCAGATGCTACATCTTTTGATAGCCGGGCATCATCAGCTTTCTTCACTACATGGGCTTCTGCACACATATATCTTCAGTGATCATTTCGGGAAGGTGAGCATCATGAAATGCCAATTTAATAGAACAAAATATTCTTGCACTGAGGAAGTACTTGAGTGGAAGTCCAAAGCCCATCTACTCTCCTAATACTAACCCTATAAGTATATACATGTTAGTCTATTTTCCCATCATCGTATATAAATATATGCAACTATGTACATGCCTGTATTTAAACCTCTATAAATGCCCTTTACCCTCCAGTTCTTTCCTCTATTTCCTTTTACTTTCTTCCTGTCCCACTATCATGCTCAGTCTCTCTTTGGGTTTCAGTAAGTTCTCTCTGTTACATTACTCTTGATCAATCCCTTTCAGACCTCTCACCCCCACCTTGTCACTGATTTTGAATCACTTGTTGTTCCCTTTTCCCTGGGCTGGTCAACACCACCTCCTTTCTCCCTCCTTTCCCATAAGGGTACTTTCAATTATTTTTCCAGGCTCAGCAATCAAAAGTGTGCAATCTATACCTTAATATCTGCTTCCAAATTATTTTTCATTATGTATTACATTTTCATTAAAATGTATAGATAGGTTTCTATGCATGCTATACATTTGACCATTAGCTCTTTAACCACATATTTTGCAGTTTAGCACTGGTATGATTTTTTTTACAAATATATCTGTATACTTAAACATCTAATTTTGTATTTGCATTGATTACATAAGTGAAATTATGCAAGATAGAAAATGGATGTATGTGTTCATATTGTTCAGCAATCCAGAACAGAGTTCAAGTGATGGATTTCTCTTAGGGATAGATAGTGACTCAGTCTTTACTGATTGGTAGCCAGTGCTACACATTTTGTTTTTAACGTGGTTACTCTATATACTGCCATATATGCAGTCTAAGAGGAAACAAAGTTCTCTTTAAGAAATGCTGATGGGGGTCAAAGGCCTTATTACTAAAATATACAAAACTCTGCTATTTTACAACAAGAAAAAAAATTGTCCACTGAAGAGGTGGGAATAGGACCTGAACAGAAGTTTCTCAATGGCAGAAATCCAAATGGTCAACAAATATATGAGAAAGTGTTCCAGACTGTAGTCATAAGAGAAATGTAGCAACGAGATATCACCTACCACCTTCAAAGATAGTCCAATTCAAGAAATCAGAAAGTAATAAGTGTTGGAAGGGCTTCAGAAAGACAAGAACTCTATTCTACTGCCGGTGGACCTGAAGATATATACAGACATTATTGATATCGATCTGGCGATATCTAAAACAGTTCAAAATTGAGCTACCATATGATTCAGCAATCACCCTACTGGGCATATACCCTGAAGAGACAAGAAACAAATCACAGCCAGACTTCCAATGTTCATCACAACACAGTTCACAATTACAAGGAGCTGGAAACAACCCAAATTTCAATCGACAGAAGAATAAATCTGAACACTGGCACATACATATAATGGTGTATCATGCATTCCTAAAAAACAGTGCTGAATACATGAAGCACATTGATGCATGGCAAGAATTGGAGAAAATTATGCTAAGTGAAGTAAGCCAAGAACAAAAGGACAAGTACAACATGAGTTCTCAGAGGTAAGCTCCAAACACTCCAAAAGGGGATTAGGGAAGAAGCTACTATATGCATATGTCCCTGGGGTGAGGTCCAGTTAACAAGGCAGGCCAGACTAAACTCAGGGATATATATGGTAGTCTTCTAAAAAGGAGGGCAAAGAGAATGAGAAAAAAGACATGGGTGGATGGGGAAACAGGGCACTAACCCACCAAAGAGGAGGGTGTTATTCATATCTCCACAGGGAAAGAGGGACCAGACTTCAACTTGGTTTCCCAAGACAAGAACGCAACACACTTACATTAAGCAGGAGACCAATAGAGTGGCCTGAGGGGCTGGACCCATTACCAACTATGAGGCCAGGACTTCCCCTACCCCATGGCCTGCAACCCAGAAGAATCCACTTTAGAGAACAGCACTATATTTATAGTTCAAGGAGAGGGACTTGTCTGATCAGAGAACACTGGAGTTAATTAAGGAGGAGGGGAGAAAGAGTGAAGCACATCCTGGCCCACCAAGGCCTGAGGACATTGTTTCTGCTCAGAGAAGTCAATGCCCCAAGAGGACCATAAGATCGGCACCACCACAAGACACAACATTCCTCACTGACCCATAGCACCTGGAGGGACAACACTGGAGACAGATGGCAGGGATTGTGTCCACCCTGAGCACATCATGCAGAAGAGAGACACAGGAGGTATCCGACACAGCAGCAAGTGAAGCAGAGCAATGAAGTTCCCAGGGAGCGCCAAAAACAGACTGTGGGGCCAGGGCAAGGTGCACATCAGACTCAACTGAAAAACACTTGTAAAGCATAACAAATAGACCATGAACTATTTGTAGGGTGTGTTGTTGCCTTTCTGTTTTTGTTGTAGCTATTGTTTTCTTGTTTAGTCTTGTTTTGGTGCATATTGTTATTGCTGTAGGTCTATCTGGAAAGGATAGGCAGGGAAAATAATATGGAAAAGAGAACAATGGATGACAGGACATGGGAAACAGGGAGGAGGGGGAAAAGGAGTGGATGCTGACAGACCCAGGGACAAGGGAACAGCAAGTGACCAGAAATCGATAGACAGGAGTGTGTAGTATATCTGGCAGGGCTGGATCAAGAACAGAGTAACCAAGAGCAATTTCTGAAACACAAATAAAGGATCAATATAATAGTAGGACAATAAGAAAGCAAAAAGAAATAGAGGAAAGAACTAGGAGGCAAAGGGCACTTATAGAGATCTAAACAGAGACTTATACGTAAATATATTTATATATGAAGAAAGGGAAATAGATCTATGTACATATATTTGTAGGGTTATTATTAAGGAGACACATGGATAGTGGGTCCCTATTCAAGTACTTCTCTAATACAAGAACACCTTGCTCTAATAATTCAGCAGTCTGAGATTCTCACCTTCCCAACACAATCACTTAGGACAAAGTGGACGCATAAGCAAATATGACGAAGAAAACTGATGGTGCCCCGCTATCAAAAGATATAGCATCCGGGGTCTTAAAGGCTTGAAGATAATCAAGCAGCCATCTAGCTGAGAAACAAAAATATCATATCATTGTGAATGAGGGGGAGTGCAGAGTGGGCAACTGGACATTCTTTCATAGAAGATCTGGGTAGGGGCGAAGAGGTCAGAAAGCAGTGTAGCAATGATGAAGCATACAATGGTCCTCTAGTCCTTGAATACTTCCTCTCCCCCCACTATCATGATCCTAGTTCTACCTTACAAATCTGACAGGACCAGAGGATGTACACTGGTACAGATAGGAATGAGAAACTCAAAGAATTCAGGTCAGAAAAATCCCTTAGGAATGGTGGTGAGAGGGGTGATAATAGGAGGGTGGAGGGAAGGTGGTTTAGAAAGGGAGAACAAATTGCAAGGATCTACATATGATCTCTCTGGGGAATGGAAAACGGAGAAGTGGGTGAGTGGAGATGTCTTATGGTGTAAGATATGACACAATAATAATTTATAAATTATCAGGGGTTCATGGGGGAGGGAGGAGCAGGGAGGAAGGGGAAAATGAGGAGCGGATACCAGAGGTTCAATTGGAAAGCAAGTGTTTAAGAATGATGAGGGAAACAAAAGTGCTTGACACATGGATGGATGGATGGATTGTGTGAAGAGTTGTATAAGCACCTAATAAAATGATTTTTTTAAAGAAATGCTGATTAGAAAGACTGATAGAGTTCTTAAATTGATAAAAATACATCTCAATGAATAGGTTTTTTCTTTTTGGACACCATATACAGCCTCAGAAAATTTTCTCTCTCTATGGTTCAATGCTGGTTTCAGTGCAAGTGTTCAATCCCTTATGGAATTTTTAGTCATATTCTAATCATCATCATGTCCTAAATGGATCCCTGGTCTGTCGTGCCACTGTCCCCAACTGAGGAGTTCTGCTGGCGTGGTGAAGGAGTTCTGGTGATGTAATTGTTATGCGTTGGACTCTGAACTGTCAGGTACGCAATCAGAAACCGCCATCCTGGATGTCAGTGGAAGAAAGATGGGGCATTCTTCTTCAGGAAAGGTTTACAATCTCCAAAACTCATAGAACCAGCTCTGGATTGATGTGTAGGTTCGCTTTGGGTAAGGATTAACTGGATAGCAAGGAGGGTTTTTCTGTTTTGGATTTTCTTTTGTTTTGGGTGACGTAGTGTTACCCAAAGAGTAGAGTTAAGTGTTGAGCTGTTACCTGGAGGTTCAGCAGTTTGAAGCTACTGCCTGCCCTCGAGGAGAAACGTGAGACTTCCATTCCCATGAAGGAGCACACAGAGATGGCTCTGCTCCAGCCTGCAGGGTGGAGATGAGACCTAATCGACAACATGGCAGTTAGTTAATTTAGTTTTTTGTTGTTATTCAATCCTAACTTAGCCATTTAAAAACTAACAAAAAATATATCTCAAATTCCACCAAGTAAATAATTGCATCATAATTCAACTATAGATTAGTCAGACTCAAACATTGGCATGCTTTTGAAATACTCTAAAAGGAAGTACACTACATTTGCAGCCCTTATAAATGTTTACTAAAGAGAAAAGAGATTTCTCTTCTCTGTGTCATCTGCTGATATCTAAAATAGTCTAGATCAAGTTCCTGGATTTTTGCATTGACATAAAACTCAATAGCTGTGGTTCCATGTACTATCAACAAAATTTCCAAATGGCTGGTATTTAACCTTAAATACTCATTAAAAAGATTACATGGACTACAGTTCCAAAATATTCTTGAAGTTTGGAAAGTATATAGAGTTAAAGAAAAAAGTCCAACTTAATAAGTGGTTTTCTGTTAATTAGTTTTCACTAATAAAAATATTCATGAATAGAACTTGGTCAGAGCATTTTCAGATACTTTTGGCACTAAAAGCAAAGTGATATTGTTAAATCATCCTTACAGAATCTATTCTTCTGAATTTGATTCTCAGTTCTGCCAATTTAATAATCAACTCATCTTGAGCTAGTGGTTTTAATCTCTCAGAGTCTCGGCATTCTCATTTACTAAATGAAGAAGATAGAATTTGTCTAAATGTGTTATGCTAAAATACAGCATTACTGTAGCTGTAATCTTTATTTATTCATTGCTATATTTTGACTCAATTCCTGCACTGTTTCCGGGTCTTCTCCCTTACATGAAGAGTAATTCATTTATGTCTAAAAGACGGCAGCTTCATCAAAGTTGTAGAAATACATGTTTAACAATACTTTCTTACTGTTTCTCATTATTCATAAGAGACCTGCAGAGTTTGAAATATGATGCAGTATGCAATTTACTCTAGAATGGTTCACTCCTAAATATGAAAATAGTCCTCAAAATTTCTTAGTTATTTAGTGATTTATTTGATTGCCATTATGATCTGCTATGAACTTGAGTTGCTCCATGTTGAACCCCACCCCAAGAATCTATTACTCCAAGTATAAAAAATAGTTCATTCTAATTGCATCCTTTGTAAAATCCAACCAATTTTTTAAAAAATCCAACCAATTTATATATACTTATAGTCTTGTATCAGAAATATTTTAATATGTTCCAGACAGTTTTCTTCCTCAACTAAATTATTTTCAATGTTCTTATAAAATTTTCAAGAGTAAAATTTTACTATAATTCTCCATGTCAGATCACATCCCCAATTGCATCATGAAAAGTAATTAGGGAAAAAAAATCATTCCATTTGTAGAAACTATAGGAAATTAAAACTTTTGGAGAAATATTTTTTATCTGTCCCATAGGCTTATTGGTATGTGAACTTAATTGATTTGGCAAGGTTTGGTCTAATGGGGGTGAGGAGTCAGTCTTTTGATTTCATTTTCTACAAATCATGAAAATCTGTTGACAGTATCTTTTAAATAGGTCTGTTATTCCATCCCACAGGAACTTTTTCAATTCTACGCACCATTACCCCATACTTTTATTAAAACAGTAGGACTTTTAATTGATCTCAACTTCAGTTTCTCCAATCCAGGCAACCGTTCTGAGAGCAAACCTGGGTGGTTTCACTACCTGTTTTCAATGATTCACTATTGCCATTGTGATTAAATATATTTACAAACTCAGACATGCCAGCAGTCATGAGGATGGTCCTGGAAAGGGTGTTTTGTTTCATTTTTGTTATACACAGGAACACCAGAAGTTGCAGCCAGACGGAGCTGAATTAGTTGAAACTAACAAGAATGGTGATTTCAAAATGTCTTTGTTTCCCTGATTCTCTTTTTCACTTTCCTGAAATCTCTATTTCCTTCCTCAATTTATACCATTCCCAGTTATATTAAATACAGATAGATCCCCTTGGGCAATATATATGTTACTTCTTTGGGGTTATCCAATTTAGATTTTGTTTTTTTTTTCTAGGAAGATTTTCTTGGTTTCCCTAGAAAGATTACTCATCCATGTTCATGCATCACATGAACACCCACTCCAATATGTTGCTAATTGATATCAGATCAAGTTTGACTCATGCTGACCTCAAACAACAGCTTATAACTTCCTCCATAGGATTAATTAGTGTGGAGGCTGAGCCCCGGTAACATAATGGTTGAGTGCGGGACTGTCGCCGACTGGATTGGCGGTTCAAATCCAGCAGCAGCAACGCTGGGCCTCCCACTCCCACCAGAGGGCAGTGATGCTTAATAAAAAATTTTTAATTAAAAATAAATAATTAATAAGTGTGGAATCGTTACACAGCAGACCATCAGATCTTTCTTCTGCAGTGACTGGGTGGGCTTGAACCTCCAACCTGTCATCTAACTGATGAATGCTTAGCTTAGATGCCATCAAAGTCCCTGCCTACCTTATAATAATTATTTTTTCCTTTAAAAACTAATTTTCCTGACCTATAGTTAAAATATCATACAATTCAATTATTTAATCAATTTAAGAAGACAGTGCAATCAACACCACAATAAACACTGGGGCATTTTCTTCCTTCTTGAACCTGTTGGTGTTTGTGGTTTTCCCCTCCCTCTCTTTCATGCCTTCAGGTAATTTTTTTAGCGGGTGCATGACTCCCCCAGTGGGAGTAGGAAGCCCAGCCTTGCTCCTGGAGAGCTGCTGCTGGATTTGAACCGCCAACCCTGTGGGTCACAGTCCCGCACACAACTATTATGCCACCAGGGCTCAGCTCGCCTTCAGGTAATTATTAATTCAGTTAATATTCTCATAGATCTGCCCATCCTGACTTCCCTATACAGAAAATATATAAAGCAAAATGGGGGGAGAGATATAAAAAAAGGACTCAGCAACAATGATCATACAAAAAAAAAAGAAAAGACTTCAATTTAAGGAAAAATAGAAGAAAATAAAATTTTATAAGTTAAAAATGAGTCAAAATGGAGATCTAATATCAAGGTGTTACTTTTTAGTCTAAGTACAGGTACTAAAACCTTTTTTTTTTTTTCATTACTGTCCTGGTGGGAGTAAGAGGCTCAGCCTTGCTGCTGGATCTGAACCACCAACCCTGTGGGCCACATTCCCACACACAACCACTGCGGCACTGGGGCTCAATCTACGAACCTCTATACAGTGATTTTTGTCTGATATTAAGACTTTTCATATTTCTAGTGGAATTCCCCAAGGATTCAATACATTTCAATACATTGCAAATGAATCTTGTGCTTCCACTATCACCTATAGCATTCTGAGTGTTTAAAATCTATGTACTGGTACTATTCCCTCCTCTGGATTGGTTCTTATTGTTCATAATCTGTGGATCACTCAGACTGGTGTGCTTCTTTTATGTGGACTTAGCTGACACCTCATTAGATGGCTGCTTGTCTTTGAGACAAGTCTTCAAAACTCCAGACATTATTTTTCTTGATAGCTGGGCATGACCTGATGTCTTCATCAAAATTGTCTATCGTATTCACATCTTCAGTGATCTCCTCCTGAGGATCATTACCAATCAGGATCATATGAAAAGAAGGAACTTTTCTTATATAAGAGCTATTATTATGTGACAGCTCAAAAATCCATCCATATAACTATGGTTTCTATATGCCCCTGGTCAATTTTTAGAGACATCATTATTATTTTATTCACTCTTTATAGAGTGTGAAATCATTCTATTGATGTAACATTATTTATAAAACCCCCAAAATTAAACTAACTGCTATCAAGTTGATACCAATGAATAGAACTGCCCTCTGTAGTTTTCTGAGATTGTAACCATTGACCGGAGTGGAAGGCCTTGTCTTTTTGCCAAGGATCAGGTGGTGGTTTCTAACCGCCAACCTTTTGGATGACTGTCTAACTCATCACCACTATGTCCCAAGGGTAAAACAGAATTGTGCAAAAGATTTTATCCATGTACCTTATTAGACTCTCAGGCATGGATTGTTAACTTGTGCATCTACATAATTTGGGTGATCGGACACTAGTTACCCAAACGAGGATTGGAGATATGACCGTGCTCTTAGGAGCATTCATTTACATAGGCAGAATCATACCTGGTAGACTAGCATGTTTCATAAAATGTGAGCTCACATCACAGAGAGCACATTAGAGTACAAGAAAACGCCAGATCCATGTTTGTCTCAGGCCATCATTCTTTGGGTACATTTAAAGCAATGGGTCAGAACCCACCCAAAGGTAAATGACAACCAATTCCTACACTTGGGCTAGTGAGTGGCTGCTTCTTTTCCCACCATGATACTCTAATCTCAAATTCAAGGGAGTATTCCTTTTCTCTACTACAAGAGAATTGAAGGCAAACACCAGTGGGCTTTCCAATTTACATTCTTTGGGTGATCTATGAATGGCATTGTGTGCTTAGAAAGGACAACATCCAATGTTCCCCTTAACTATAGTATGCTGCAGAATCACCAGGGGTTGGTTGGAGCTAGGTCAAAAGTGCCCAGTTAGGAATATGATGCCAGGTATATTCTTCTTCTGGAATTTCTATAACTAATGTTAAACAATTTTTCAATGGCTAGTCCAACAACCATCAGACCCACCATCAAAGCCCAATTGCTTTCTCTGATACAAACATGCCCCAAACCCCACATTCAATTGCCCACAAGTTTCACTCACTATTCTTATAGGATTGTCTGTTGATCTGGAATGTCTATAGAACATTATTGCACTGCAGAAATTATTTGTCTTTTTCTCCCTTCCCACAATATGGGAAACAGACATATCCGGAGTGAGGCTACCTCTCTTGAAGTGGTTTTTAAGGTACTCTAATGCAGGAATAATCTACGGTTTATGGTAACTAGTTAAGTACACTAACTTGACACCAGAGGGACCAGATTCAAAATTACTTGGCTTGGGAACTAGAGACTGTCCTTGTCTTGATTTTTTATCAATATAGTAGTGGGCTCATACAAGGTGGGCTCACACAGTGTGTTCCCTTTTGTGGTTGAATAGCTTTACTCAATATACTCGCTTCCAGACCAATTTAAGTTATGACATATTTTGGAGTTTCATCACTGTTTTTAGGGGTGCATAATATTCCATTGTGTAACTATACCTGAGTTTTTTTATTTGTTCTTTCAATGCTTTCAGCTTCTTACCATTGAGAACTTTGCTGCAGTGAATATGGTAGAGCATGTTGCCTAGCAGGGGTATTTCTGGGTCAAACAATATTTTTATTCCCAACAATTTATTGTTTCATAAAGAGGTATATAGATTCCCATAAAAGTGGTATGTGTTTTCAATCCTACCAGCACTGTGTGAGAGTGCCAATCTTTCTACATCCTTTCTAGCACTTGCTGTTCTCTGTTTTGTGTTTTGTTTTTTGAATTGAGCTATCTGTGCAGATTTAAGGTGATACTGTTGTTTTGATTTATAGCTTCGGGATGGTTAGCAAAAGTGAACATTTTCTCATGGGTGTTAGGCCAGGTTGACTAGAGAAGCAACTCCAGTGACACTCATATATTTGTAAGAAAGAGAGGTACATCAAGAAATAATCCCAGCTCTGTCCAACTCAGATCTATAAGTATGCTGCTAGTCCACAAGTCCCTCTTCAGACCCACACAGTCACATGTAACAATGAATGCAGAATGCAGGAAGATCCCCGACTGGTGATTGTGAAGCCATGTGGATCAAGGCTGTTGGAAATATAACAGAGATCCAGCAGCTCTCAGTAAGGCCAGCAAGGAGAAAGGTGAGGACAGAGATGTTTATTTCCCCAGAGCCTTCCTTTTGAGATGACCACACCCACAGGTAGGCATCATCAGGCTGAAGCTTTTCTTGGGTGAAAGTGTCTTGATGACCTTCAGTCTTGCTTCTTTACCTCTGGGTCTGTTAAAATTATCTACTTCCACCTATGATAATTTGAGGTTGTTGTTGTTGTTGTTGTTATTGGTTGTCGTTGAGGCCGTTCTGACCCATAGCAACACTATGCACAAAAATCGACACACTATCTGGTCCTGGTTGGGCCCCATCATCACACTTGTCCCTATGCTTGAGCCTATTGTTGTAGCCACTGTGTCAACACATCTCATAGAAGGTCTTCTTCTTCTTAGCTCCCCCTCTATTTTATCAAGTATTATGTTCTGTTCCAGGTACCAGTATCTCCTGAAAACATGTGCAAGACATGTAAAAGGACGGCTTGCCATTCTTTGTTTCTAAGGGGCACTCTGTCCACATTTCTTTGTCCTTTTGGCAATCTGTGGTACTTTGAATATTCTTTGCCAACACCACAATTGAAATGCTTCAATTCTTCTTTAATCTTCCTTATTTGGTGTCTCCAATTTTCAAGTGCATATGAGATGATTGGAAATACCATGGCTTGGGTTAGGTGTGCCTTACCTTCAAAGTAACCCTACTGCTTTCAACATCCTAAAGAGGTCTTGTGCAGCAGATTTGCCCACATGCACTAAGCCATTTTATCTCTTGACGGTTGCTTGCATGGGGATTGATTACATATGCAAAGGAGATCCAATCCTTGACAGCCTCAATCATTAGCATGGTGTTACGTGTTGGCAAGTTGGGAAAATTGTGGTTCCCCTCACATTGAGCAATCCATAACAAGGGCTGTCCGTCTTGATGTTTATCAGTCAGTGTTTCAAGTCCTCCCCACTTGCAGCAAGTGTGTGACACCTGCTTATCACAGATTGCTACTAAGCCTTCCTCCAATCATAATGCCACATTCTTCTTTATGTAATCCAGTTTCTCTGATGATTTGTTCATAAAATAGACTAAATAATTATGGTGACAGGGTGCAACCTAGACACGTAACTTTTCCATCCAGTATTCCTCGTTCTGTTTACTCAAGTACTTTTGATCATTGTACAAGTTTCACATAAGTACAGCGAAGTGCTCTGGAATTTCCATGGTTTTTAAGACTATCTTTAAGATGGTTGTTTGTTAACAGTAGTGTGTTAGTTAATACTTGCTATGATCCAGAGTCAAATACCTTCACATAGTCAATAAAGTATAAATAAACATCTTTCTGCATTCTCTGCTTTCAATCAAGAATCTTCTGACATCATCCATGATACCCCTTGTTCTGTATCCTTTTCTGAATTGGATTTGAGCTGTTTCAGGTTCCGAAAGCTCCCTTTTTCCTGCTACAGCAGTTCCTGGATGATCATTTTCCTTGCATATGGCATTAAAATATTAGTCTCTAAGATAGGCATTGTATTAGGTCAAGACCTTTCTTTGGAATAGGTAGAGACATGCATCTCCTCCAGTCAGTTGGTAAATTAACTGTCATCACATTTCCTGGTATAGCCTAATAAGTGATTCTAGGGTTTCATCAGCTTGGTGACACTAACGTTTTCCTTCCTTCTTGATTTGATGGTGTAGTACTTCTATCCTTAAGTGGATGTTGTGCTTTTATTTGTCCATTTATTCTAGGTTACCAAACTATTTGAAGTTCAACCTTTTTAAAAACAGTGTCCTTTCCCTTTTACACTTAGATCTATTATGATATTACCCCTTTCTTCTCTAATTCTAGGCATTTTCCTTTTCCCTTTCTTCTCCCTCTTTTTAAGATCGACAGAACTTTCTCAATTTTGTTGATCCTTAGCAAAGAACCAACTTCTTTTGTTTTGAACAAGTTTATTGGCATATAATTCACATATATAATTCAACAGTTCAATCATATTAAAAAGAGTTGGAAAGTCCTCATCACAATTAATTTTGGAAAGTTATTTATTTCTGTACTTATTGATATTAGAGCCCCTATTCCCCCAAACTTTTCTCCCCCCAAATTATTAAACCAATTACTATCTGTAGCTCTACATATCATGTACAAAACATATATAAATTATAGCAAAATAAAGCAAAGAGAAACACAATAAAAAAGAAAATATTTAAAAATAGAGCAAATTTAAAATAGGTCAAAAGGAAGATCCAATGGTAACATGTTAAATTTTAACCTAACTGTATGTGCAATAATCTTTATCACATCCATAGTCTATGGATATAGGGAATTCACCTATGGTTTAATCCACATCTATTTTCCCTTTATTTTTAACTGAAACTATAAAATGCATCAAAGTCAAACACCATATGACTAAAATCTATACAAGCCTGCAAGCTCACAATAGAAAAACAAAACGAACAAACAAAAACCAAATAGTCCAAACAAACAAAAACCAAATAGTCCACTGAGGAGGTGGGCAAAAGACTTGAAAAGAAAATTCACAAAGGAAGAAACCCAAATGGCCACTAGACCTGAGAAAATGATCCCAGTTATTAGTCATCTGGGAAATGCAAATCAAAATCCATCATGAGTTACCATGACCACCCACAAGGATAGGCCAATTAAAAAAACAGTAAGCAACAAATGTTGCTGGGGATGTGTTGAGATAGGAACCCTCCCTCAGTTCGAGTAGTCCTTTAGAAACATACAGGCACTGTGGAAAAATGATTTGGTGATACCTAAAACAGAAGGACATTAAGTTACCCTACAACCCAACAAATCTACTTATGGCCATATACCCAGAGTAATTAAGAAACAGGCTATGGTCAGACACCTAGACTCTGATGGCCACTACTGCACAGTTCACAGTCCCAAGGAATTGGAGACAACCTAAATTCCCATCAATGAATGAATGAATTGAAACTCTGGTATCTGCATACTACTACGCATCCCTACAAAATAGAAATGAAATGACAAAGCACCTCATCTCCTTGAAAGAAGGGGAAGGATGTAATGCTGAGCAAATTTAGCCAAGCACAAAAGGAAAAGTCCAACATGAGTCCTCCACTGAGGTAAGCTCAAGCAACAGAAGGAGCATAAGGGTAATCACAGTTTCCGGCCTGAGGACCAGTTACTCTGGCAAGAGTCAGGCCAAACACAATGATGTGTCGGTCAACAAAAATAATAACAAAGGAAAAGAAAGAATGAAAAGGAAAAGGTTGAAGACATCTTCCACCCCACCCCCATTCCAACCCTATTAGCAACCCCATTGACATGAAGGTGCCTGGACTAAGCGGAGATCCCAAATCTACCTGTAAGATAATTGGACAGTCCCTCACTAAAGGGCTGCAAGGAAGAGATGATAGATCCAGGGTGCAGGACAGCACTGAAAAAACACACTACTATCCTCTAGTTCTTTAATATTTCTTCTTCCTACTATTATGGCCTTAATTTTACTTCATTAATCTTGTGTGAGCTGTATATGTTTATTTATATAATTAAGATTGTTAGATGCATGGCATCCAAGATCAATAAACCCTTCAAAAATAGTAATGGGAGTAGTGATTCCCTGAGGGTTAGGAAGATAGGGGAGAAGAGGGGGAAGGGGAAGGTGACAGCAATGATGGCTGTATAACCCAATTTGAGGGGAATCAACAGGATTGCCAGCAAATGGACACATTAGGTGGTGTAAAACATAGCATAATAATAATATATAATGTAAAACTAAGGGTCCCTCGGGTGTCTGATCAGATAGAAAGGGGATAAATGTCAGGTGATATCAAAGAGTTCAAGAAGAAAGAAAATATTTTGAAAATGATACTGGCAGAAATTGTATAATTATGCTTGATCTAATTGAAGTATGGATTGCTATAATATCTGTAAGCTTTCCCACTAAGATGATTAAAAAACAATGTGTCAAAGGGCAATCAAATGAAAAGATAATATATTTTAGCCTAATTATATCTGCCATAGTTGAATTTGCAATGCTTTCTGTCTGATATCAAGACTATTCACATCCTATTGACTGTAGTCAGGGGTATCACAAGGGACTTAATCCATGTGTGCACCCTGAAAAAATGATCTATATTCTGCTCATGCAGTGAAAATCCAACTTCTTGTCTTGTTTATTTTTTCATTGCTTTTCTGTTTTTCATTTTTAGTGTTTCTTTTCTTTTATTGTTGGAGAATTTATGCTGCTGCTCTTGTTCTAGTTGTTGGAGATGTTAAGTAGTTATTCATTTTTCTGCTCCCCAGCCATACTATCAGTTCTCTGCCATACACTTCATTGTTAGGTTTCTTGAGTGGGAAATACCTTGGTTTGTGACTTCACAAAGGAAAGAATTCACTGAAGCATGGTTTGTGATCAAAGTGGGTTTCATAATGGACAGAAGAAGTTTTAGGTTGTTCAGTCACTGTACATGTGCATCCTTGAGGGACTGCAAACTCACACATGGTGTCTTATGCCAGAGCTGAGACAGACTAACTGGGCATGCTCCATCTTCAAGCCCCAGCCAGTTCAGTGGGCCAAAGTAGGCCGAGTGAGCTAACCCCCATTCCCTGTTTCTAGCTACCTATCACCATCAGCCCTTAGAATAATGCTCAGTAGTGCTAGAGATCTACCATTTTCCCTCAAGATCCCTAACCACCCTGAAAACTCTGGACACTGATTCTTATGAACTGTATCAGTAGGTTCCCTTTCTATGGCTTTTAGTAGAGCACTTTAAAAGGAACACCTTGCTATTAGATCAGAAAGACAATTAAGATGATCTGCAAGATGTTGATTCCCCTTGCTCTGCCACCTAGGGGTAATTACATTCTTTCACTGTGGGACACAGATCACTTCAGCTCTCTTTGGGGATGTGGCATTCACTCCCACTTTCCTTTCAAGTCTAGTAGTGGTAAACAATAAATATTTATTTAATTAACTGTAATTGAATTGCTCTGTGTAAAATGTTTATATTCCCTGGTGGGTATGTTTTCTGCAGTACAGAAAGTAAATAGGTTTATCTCATGTCTGAATGCTCATTAATTGAGTACTATATGGAGCAAATATTTTCCATAACACTTTTGTTTTGGTCCTTAGCTACAGAGAATAGAATATTGTTTTTTAGGAGTTATTTATATCAATACAAGGTAATAAGAACAACATCAGCTTAGCAAAGCATATTTTAACAAACAATTTCCAAAAAAAAAAAAAAGATTGCCCACAAATTCTTACCATCCTATAGTCATATGTTCATGATTCTAAAAATCTATCCTCTTTTATTTTTACTTTTATGGGAGTTAGAACGATGAACCAATAGTAGCTTCACTTGTGGTTGATTCCAAAGGTGAAAATCCCACCTTTTATATTCTTATGATTACGAGGATCAGATTGATGACTCTTCAAAATATGTGTTATTGTTCCAAGACCAACTAATTCCAGACAGCATCGGTGTCATCGGTGGCCATTGATGAGAGGCTCAACTTCTGAAGTTAAAGACAAAAGTATATCTTCTTCAAACCTTTAAATGGCATCATTATTTTAAGATATCCTGCTCTAGTAAAATAGCTGACATAATTATTCGAACCAGAAATCCCTGCTTCCCCTTTCAATGGTTAAAAAAAAAAAGACAAGTCTTATATGCCACATACTTGACAGGTGCATTTTCTGCCCATCACATGCTTGTGGCAGGCATCATTAATCACTGGCAACAATTTTTGCATAAGGTATATAAGTCGGTGTTGTATAAATTCTATAACCAAATATAACACCTTCAGAAATTTGTTATCCCACAGTGATGCCTCCCCCAAATTTGTTATCCCAATGTTATCAGTATAAAAATGGTTTTTGCTTAATATATTTCTTTTAGTTAATAATACTTTTACTTAATTACTTTTACTTAATCTATGTAATTTTGTCCTGTGCTTCTGTGTCCACACTCCTGGTTGGTGGCTGGGGTTATACTGTAGAGACAACAATTTGGAAGTGAAACATTTTAATAGGGTCAACTCTAGAGATGGGTATTAGTTGATTTAGATATACTTTATAACCAACCTGCCTCTAGAAAAATATGCTATTCCAAAGAAAGAGTAACAATTATGACAATTTGTTTTGGAAAAAACAGAGAGTAAATATTAAAGAATTGCACACCTATGTCTAATACACTTAATTTGGCATTGTGATGGCTTAGTGGATTTTATTGGCCTAATAAAATAAAGTGTCTAAAATAAAATAAAGCAAAAACAGCCCATTTTATGACCTAACATCCCATTAATTAACAAGTCTACATTCAGTCAACACACTCACTAATTACATATATCATAAATCATATCAGAGAGGCATAGACAGATCATAGAAAAAAAATACAGATAATTACTTAGGCACCAGAAGGGTTAAAGTAGTTTTCCTAGGGGAAGATGATGTGGTAGATTTGTTTTCAAAATCTTCAGAAGCAGGCCACACTGATGGTCCAGTTTCTGTCTGTCGTCAAACCTATTTATGAGAATAAAAGCAGTCACTGGAGTTCCAGTTCTAAAAGACCTGAGCTTAGTTCCTTAATGCTTATTACTCTATATCGAAATCCATTTCTTTCCTTGCTGTCTCTTTAGGAAATCTTTGTTTAATAATGCTCAGTAAATTAGGCCTCCGTAGGCTTGTCTTTATCCCATCCTGCCAGAGTTTCTTTTCCTTTTTGTACCTCAGTAAAATATCTGCTTAGAGTGTCTGATTTGAAATGTTAATTAAGGTGGGCCTGGCCTCAGGTTACAATGTACATCCCTTTTTACATGCAAAGGGGATATGCTAACTAGGTTACTTAGAATCTGGGGGCAAAGAGGGAGGTTTCCAGAAGGCTACAAAAGTCCTGAAGAACCCGGGACTTCTCAGCAACTCTCTGGAAACAAGCGGTAAGGCAGTGTGGGTTGAAATGACTTATCCAGCACCCAGAAGGGTTTGGTTTTAATTTTGTCCACATATCTCCTTTTGTAATCTCTCAGTGTTGAGTGTTTTTACAATTAAGATAGGTATAATATGATTTAAATTAGTTATTCAAAAATGTCAGCTCTGTGGGTAATCATCCACTGATTTCAAACAGGTAAATCTGGTTGAATCTTATTCTTACCTGAATTCTAGATGGGGAGCTCAAGATGTTCAGGGTTTTGGAGGGGAATGTTCATTTCAAATCTTCTGGGCCACCCTGATATACTAGGGTTGGGCAATGTCTGTATATCCTTGAAGGAAGGAGTCTGTATTTCTGTGTGTTGTGATTGTGAGCGTGTGAGCCTGAATGGAATGTGTGAAAATAGTAGTTTGGGAGTGTGGAATTTATATCACACAAGGCTCCCTGGCAAGCAAGATTCAGAAAGGCAAAAATCTACATTTGAAAGCAAGGACACCATAGATGTTAACTTTACACCCTGTAAGATGTGCCACACAGAAATAAATTAATATTGTTGTGTAAACGTACCCCCAAATTAGCCTCCAGAGACATGAATTGCAAAATAAATGCAAAATTTACACCTTTAATTACTGTGCTGGACCCTTTGAGATTTTGAAACCCTTATTTGTATAAATCACTTCCACACCTATTATGGAAAGAAAGTATTTTCAAAGTCTTTTGATTGCAATGTTGTAGATGAGAAACGTGAGTTTCATTATTTTCATACTGGAGATGTGTAAAGTTTTCCTTTTATAAACATGGGCACATTTCCTCTGTGCAACTGTCGAGGATAGTTATTCAAGCACAAACGAAAAGAGAGTGTTTAGCAAGGGACGTTTTTTTCTTCTCAGAGGTCAACCTTAAGTCTTCTTTGTTCGGAAGAAAACAGTCTCTCTCCCTTGCTTTTGAGTAGGGGCTCATTGTGTGTGAACTACCTGCCCCCCAAAAGTCATAGCTGCTGGTGGAAGTACACCAATTGGAATGTAATAGCCATGTGTTTTAGACTTTCTCCTTAATTCTTACAGGTGAACTAGCACTCCTTTTCATTTAGAAGTCTTTTAAGGATAAAACATTGAGTGAGTTAAATAATTTGCATTTGGGGTAAATGTATAAACAAGAGGGGGGAAAAGAAAATCACTGAGAGACAGAGGAGAAGTTGTACACTCATATCCCTTGAGGAAAAAAATAACTTTGTTAAAAAAAAAAAGAAGAGACACAGGGAGGTATTTCCTAAAGAAAGAAGAATAAAAATGAGGTTGTTTATAGCATAAGACTTGACAGCCTGATCCTCTAAAAATACTATTCTTATCAATCCATTGTCTTTCAAAATGAAATTTCAAGCCACATTCAGCAAGAGTCCAGTTTTTGAACAAATTAAAATTATGTGTTTTCTTTTAAATTTGGAGATGTGTAAGTGATTTGAGGTACCTGAAGAAATGCAAAATAATGTCTGATACAACTTTAGAATATTTCTTTTCAAAAACCCTTAGAATAGTTCTTTCTTGCTACAACGTTTATTTATTGCATGAGTTATGCAGCTAGCATGACTCTTTGTGCCACTTCCTCATCACCACATACTCTGACTTGGGTCTGACTGAGTGGGTATCAAACACAGTAGAATCTTCATATACCTTGTGACTCATTGGGAATTATTCTAAATAACCTCCCAAATTAAAGTGGAGTGGTTTTAAATAATACAGGTAAAAGTCCAGATATTATCCTCCATTTATTCCCTCAAAGCATGCCAATACTACTTTACAAAATGAGTCAAGGCCAACTGTTCCATCATTCAAAACCTGGTAAAAGAAAACTAGTCATTTCATTTTACAAAGGCCATTGGCTATGTGTGCACCAGCACTTGTGTCACTCGTGTTTTGGAAATTAAGAGTAAATCTCATTCAGAAGTAGGCCAGCTTCCCAGAATGTATAAGATGGCACGTGCTTCCATGGCTGGCCACTGACATGTTAGGGTATGACTTTCCCACTTGCCGGTAATGATAGAGACAGACTATTCCACTTCACATAAAAATATTTAAATAAAGTTCTCCAAGCACAAATGAGATGCAGCATATTTACATTTTTATTTGATGAAGGCTGTTCCTGCTATCTTTGTTCTTAATTTGGTCTCAAAAGAATTAACAGTAAGAGGAAAAATAGTCTGTAAATATGTATGAAATCAAATATAGAGGGTAAGCTAAAAGGTATTGACTGCCAACAGAGCTTAGCTGCAGGAGGCAAAATTTTCTCCATAGTTTTCTTCTTGGCTGGAAACACATTGCCTTCTATCTAGATTATTTAATCCTCAAAATGCACATCAAAGCTTCTCATCGGGTGGTGCATGTCTTTATAGGCAGTTGAATGTCAAAGATCTAGCTTAAAGATTTTTGAAAAATGTAAAAACATAATAGATCCCAGATAATAACCCAGCAGTGGAGCGCCTGTCCTATTCCTTCCAGCAAAGCACCAGCATCACAGGCTGTGGCTAATCTCTGGCAAGAGGACGCGCACATTCTGCGGCCCAACAACGTGCGACATCCCTCCAACTGCTAGAAACGGCATGCTGACACTGGGTTCCAGACCAATAGTAGCTTGTTAACAATCCCAGTCGCACTCTGCACCTGTGGCTGTGCGAGAACGAGGAGCCATAAATTCGTTCCTGCGCTCATGCCCAATTAGGCAGTGGGACAATTTATGCAAAAATATGTACGAGGCATTTTCTGCCCTTGTATGCGAGGCAAGTTGCCGGCTTCAGCGAGGCTTTCCCCTTTTAGGACTCATTTTTCAATCTTTGGCAAGGACAAATTGCTTGTAATGATTACATCAACGCCTTTAAATGATTATATCATTGTGAGTTTAGTTTAAAAGCCCTTTAACACATTTATTTTGCACTTCACAAGTTGGCTTTTGCGTTGGAGAGATAGCACAACATATGGAAAGAGACATGAACCCCTATAGTTGTTGAAATACGCCATCCACGAGGGACTCTGGGGGCTTTAGGAGGTCACATGCTAGAAATAGTTCCACGGTGAACTCAGACTTTGCCTGACTTCCCTGAAGATGTTGGTTTGATTGAGACCTGGGTCTTTGTCTGGTTTCCTGGAACTTGATACAGGAGGAGGCTAACTGATAGTCCAAATCCCTAACTCATCCATGCAATCGTCATCTTCTGGTACCTCTTAAAGAAAAAGATCTGCACGTCTGTTCACATTTGAAAATCTTCTCTGATTTAGAGTCTGCCCACAGAAGAGTCTGTTACATGTTTTTAAAATAGAGACTAGAAAATTAGACTCTGAGGAATGCCTGCCAACAAGCACCTCCCCTTAATTATGCTACCCCAAACTCCTTACCATAATCTGCCTGGCAACAAGACACTTCCGGCTACCTCTGGGGACAGATCATTAGAGTGTATTAATTCAAGATTCCTCGTGATCTGGGACACCATAATACCACGTGGTGGTTGTATTAAATGTATTATTTAAGTCTGAAAAGTATTTGGGGATGCTTTTTGGCATAAAGACATTATATAAAACAGAGTTTTATTTTATCCTCAGATTTGTTTGGTAGAAATGGGTGATGATGTTCCAGGTGCAATTTAAGTACTGCTCAATATTTTGGCCTACCACTCCATCCCTACACCTCCCTTTCACTACTTGACTGCTTGAATTTTAAGCTAGACATAGCTAGAAAGGGAGACAAACTGTATGTTGCTGTTGTTGACAGGGGTGTGGTGTGGTGAGGGGAGGTTCTGAGGTGTTGGATGCTGTAGTGATTTATAGCAAAAGTGTTTGCACCATGGGGTGTCCTTCCTGCCTCCAGAAATTGTTACAGAAAACTGAGGGATGAAGAATGGTCAGGAAGCCCTGTGTATGACAGACACCAGCATTCTCACACTGGTGGCTATTTGCATCTCCGCCCAGCTTGAAAATGTTGTCTGTTGTGCCAGCACAGCTTCCTTACTTGTAAAAAATGCTTCTCGCTGTTGGAGAGCTCAGAAGGATATTCTTCATACAAAATCCCCTTACAGGACCTTTAATCCCTTTGGGGCATATTCCGGGAGTTCACGGTAGCAGTGAACTGTCATCAGTCCTCCCTCGGTGTGTGAGATTGGGACCCGTAGCAATGGCTGTGACCGTTACTTTTCTCTTTGGGGATTTGCCCTTTTTTCATTTGGTTGGAGATTGAGACCGAGCTTTGTTACAGAGAATTATCCTGTGGCAGTGGGTTGGGGAGATAAGTCTTTGTTGAGACATAAAACACATACAGACAAAAGTGTGAAAAATTGAAATGACAAGGTTACGGGGGTGTTGTTTCTTCAGTTCGGTCAAATGTTCAGACAGAGGAAGCAAGGCACTCACAGCTTGTTGCTGTGTAATAAAATAAAATCTGAATTCCATGTTCCTTGTCTAGAGGGAACATGGAATGTTCTGGCTGTAGGATAGGTACATGCGAGTAACTAACAGAGAGTACCCCAGTCCTAAGCTGATCATCATGTATGCAAAGATGCATTTTCTGTTCAAATTTTGGTTTAAGGGAGAAATAAATTGGATGTCAATCTCTAAGAATCTAAGCAGAGGAATCAAATGAGAGATGAGTTGTCCACTAGTATTACCGTAAACATATGATGGTATTCCAGGTGATTAATTAATAAATATCAGGCTCTGTGTGACAAACAGATTCTGTTTGTGCTGACTATTTAACTCAACTCATCCGGCCTGTTTGCTTTTTTCCCTCAAGGAGGTGACATTCTCATTTAGATCAAATGAACCTTCTGTTCTTTTTAGGCCTCGGGTTTATGATCGTGGAAGTCCACATAAAATGACCTCGGTTG
The DNA here is from genome assembly GCA_004026705.1 of Nesogale talazaci. Lineage (NCBI taxonomy): Eukaryota > Metazoa > Chordata > Mammalia > Afrosoricida > Tenrecidae > Nesogale > Nesogale talazaci. Next base: position 6,602 of record PVJH01017623.1, on the reverse strand, counting down.
CTGGACAGAATTTATTGAATGCTAAAAGTGAAAAAGAAACCTGCGATACATTCATTTAGCATTTTCACTAGAGAAAATGACAAGGATGTAGTCACTGTTTGACCTAATCATTTATGTTAGAAGTCACTAGAAAGCGCAGCTGTTAAGTGATCATTTCCCTTTCATGATTTTAGTATTTCTTCCCTATCTGTGAAGAACTTTAGTTTTTGCCATCAGTATGGTTTGAAATCAGTTGACTTTGACTTGGAGAGGCAGACTTCATAAATGCTATGGATGTGGCTATTTCCCCTGTGTATAGTGTCTGGAAGCAGCATTTTAAAAATAAAAGTTAGACTATTGCAACTATTCTTCTGAAAATTCAGAATTTTGTTTTCACGCACAAATTTAAATAGAAAGTTGTAAAGTGTGAATGCATGTTTCATGAAAATCTAAATTGAATACCAGGAAGACATATGTGTGCTTGTGTGTGGGACTTGCACACATAGATTTGCACACTTTGAAACAGCTTTATTTTCAAGGATGCAAATATTCAAGGCACATCTGAGTACTGGCCACATTAGGTAGACACCTGAATTTTCTAATGCAAATATAAGACTAACTAGCTAAAACACCTCAGGGAATAAGTAAGGCAAATGATTACAATGAAAAATTTCAAGTCATAATTATAAATTCAAATTTATAACGTTCCCTGATAAATCAAACTTTTTCTTTTCTGTAACCTCCCTACTCTTCTATGTATTCCATTTAAAATATTTTGATATTTGATTTTCTTTTCTGAGAACTGATACTCTGAGTTCTGAGCTGTGATTTCTAATCCTGGGTCGGTCCCTAATTTGCTTTTTCCTAACCCCACTCCACTTCCACCGACTCCATTCTGAGTTATCTAAACTAATGGGGCAACGCAGAACACTCTCTTTAGATTTGTGAGGCTCTAAATATTTCAAGGGATAGAATACCTCAGTTGTCTTCTGAGGAGCAGCTTTTGGATACAAACTGCTTTAAGCTTTTCCTTCATCTAAGTATATAAGTATTCAGCCTTGCTCTTCTGGAATACCGATATTGTTGTTCTGGGCCATCAAGCTGGTCTCTCCTCAGAGAGCCTCTCTATGCAACACGCCAAGTAAGACACCTCCCAGCCCTGCGGCATCCTCGCAAGGGTTCTTCTGTTCCAGCTCACAGCTGCAGCACCAGGAGCACTCACCTTGTTATGGACCTTCCTCATTTGGGCTGCCCTTCTACTTCTCCAAGTATGCCCCCCTGCAGGGATTGCTCTCTCCTGACCATAGCTCCAAAGTACATGAATGAAGTCTCGCCATCCTTGCTTCTAAGGAGCATTCCGACCGTTTTTTTTTCTCCTTCCCCATGACAGATTTACTAATCGATGTCCAAAATAAGAAATTCTGAGCTCTTTACTAACTTTTCTATACTCTGACTCTGTCATCTGAATGACTTAAGTTTTCTTTCTTTCTTTCATTTTCCAGGCACCTTTTTAGGAAGGTTAGTATAGCCTTGAATGGTCCAAAATCCAAACGCAGGGCCATGAAATCATTCCCAGCCATTTTACAAGTTGCGGGCAGTATTTTCCGGCTTTGTTTAGCTCATTGAATGAAATGATAACACACTGTCATCTCAAAAGATCTGAAATAAAAAGTATCTCCATCGATTGCATTCAGTGTCACAGACAGTGAGGGCTTTATCTGTTTGGTTTGCTTTGCTTTGAGGATTACTGTAAATATCATACACTTTACACAGCTAACTCACTATCAAGGTAGCAATTGGGGATTAAAGTTGACTATTTCAATGAAAATATAGAGTAAACCCTCATTCAGTACTCTTGTTTCCCTAATGTGATTCCTACACTTTAAAAAATGTATATTTTCCTAGCTTTATATATAGGCATTTTAATTGTTTACAACAATAAGTGAAAGAAGTCAAAATGAACAAGGTAAATAAAAACCATTGACTCATTATTGTATAGTACTTACTTTGGAAGAATTACTATATGACATCCTGTGTGGGATTAATATTATAAATAGTTCCTCTTTGTGATTTATTATATTCAAAACCTTTTTACCTGAACTTTACTATTAAATTCTCAATCTGACTAAATCAGGGAGGGGCGAGTAATGCTTCATTATGTGGATAAGCTAAGCAGGTCAATGATCTATCCAAGGTCATGTCCACAGTAAATGGGAACTCCAGGCAGGATTCCAACCTTAGCCCATGCTCTCAAGTACTTCAATCTGTCACAACCTCATATCGTTTTCATAGTGTTCTGCACTTATTGAGGTAGATAGAAGCGTTGCAAAAGCATCTTGAAATGGGAAATTTTCTGTCAGGGAGGCATGGATAAAACTGAGAAAGCGAGAGGCAGGAGACCTCTATTGGGGGTGGTGCGTGCATGCTATTTGCTTTGTTTGGGCAGTAGGAGGTGCATTTTAAGGTTAAAGCTAAATACCAACTCCCTTGGGAATGACCCGCTTGTGCTTGGAAGATTTGCTCACAAGGTAAGCAGCTGAAGCAGCGAACCCACAGGTAGACTGCCAATGAGGGCAGACTTTGTGGAGCTTTCTTTTGGCCTTGGAGGCCAGCGGGGAGCCAGAGCCGTCCGTCTCTCAGTACTTGGCGGCATTTACCAAGTTCCTGAGTAGTGTGCTACACTGAAGTCTTGCCTAGAATGTATGTCACGTGGGGTGATCTGGACATGTCCCACAGTGGGTTAACAGAGGCCATTAAAATCTTCCTTGTTTCCCCATTGCCAGCAGTTGGTACATTTTCTTGGTGCTGTTCGAGGATCCCACAGTTTTGTCTCATAAACCTAAAGGTCCTTTCAAACTGTGCTCATTTCTTTGTGTCCCTGATTGGCACCATTCCTGTGAGATCTCCTTATTCTTTCTGGACTATTATCCCTAATCCTATTTGAAATCAGAGATATTTAGGGAAACCTCTTTTTTCCTGTCATTTAGAGTCATCCTATGATTATTTTATTACATTATGATATTCAAATCAAGAAAATTCATTTGGAATTACATATATTTTCACTTGGTCATACTCTACTGCTACTGAAAAAATATTTTTTTTGCTACTGAAAATTAATTTTTATACTTTTTTTCGCACTACATACTATAGGGACTTCCATTCTGAGCATAGGTTATCATTATTTGCTTGTTTGTTATCATTTTTAATAATAGAGAACAAATTCTAGTTTTAATGTTTTGTCAAAATGGCATTTGGTAGGATGCTGATAGTTGAGAACATTTGGGAAAATAACCCTCCAACTTCCATCTTTTTCTTCGGGACTTATATCCAGCGGTATCTGAGAAAATCACATATTCTTTGAACATGGGCCACTGGAGTAAAATCCTATAGTGCTTGTAAATGACCATTAAGGGAAGAGTGTCATATCCTATTTTGCTTACAGCATGCATGTTGAAAACTTAAAAAATTTAAAAACTATATAGCCATAATTTTAATGTAACAATCATGGAAAAATTCGTTATGCTTAATTTTAATTTTCTAGGAACTGTTTGAAAGGCTCAGTCAAAATTGCATTTGAAATATGACAAAAATCTCTATTAATGTAATGCACTTTATTGGCTCAAATATTACCTTGCTTCAATATTGTATTATCTGTATATAAATCTTTGCATCTAAAAATGAGAACACTTGTCGTCTCTCTCATTTATTTTAAAGAGGAATGAATTGATTCAACTATGCAAATTCTTTCTGGCTCTCTATCATTGTATAGATTGTATTGGATTTTTCCAGAAATACAAACACTTCAACATTGATGATATCAGAGAAGGATTGTGGGAAATATGATCTTATTGTCAGGAGAAAAGCAGCTAAGAGACAATGTAGTCTAAACTACTTGCATTCGATGAAATGGTTTTTGCAGAGTTGCTAACTAATCAGGTGGATTCTATTTAAGACAAAACAAAACAAAACCCCAGAAAGTTGTAACTAGAAAGAGTATAGAATCTTTGTGAAACTTCAAAAGGTCCAGCTGGCCGGAGAATCTACTGTCCCCTGAGACTACAGGATGAAAAACCTCTCAATGCACCTTCTAAAGTCTTTTCTCCTGACCTTATGCCAAGGTTAAGATAGAAGATCTTTTTTTAAGACTTTGAAACAGAATTCAGGTGAAAGAATTTGATAAAAACTGGGGAGATACGGAGACATTTTCTATTAGTAAAGGGAAGAACTGTGTCAGAGAGGCCAACGGCAGCCGTCACTAAGTTCTCCCATCACACTCTGGAGTTTGTGTTGTGATTTTTACATTTGTACCTTTAGCTGCAGCATTATACATGCGAACTGCCAAAATATGATGAAGGATGTGCAGAGAACCACACTAGGAACTGGAATTAAGTTTGGAATCCGTCTTGTTAGTCTTATAGCCACTTCTTTGAAGCAGCACTGTCCTGTTTCTGATCAGGATTAGGACTGGGAAAGAGCAGAGTTTTGAGGAAAATAAACATCTGCCAATTTGCAGTGGAGTTTAGAAAACACGTTAACGTCTGCTGTCAGTCTGTGGCATCTGTGGCACTGGGTGCAGTGCACCATGCACAGGGACAAATTTCTTCAGGAAGCTGTGCTTAACAATAAGATGCAGCAAAAGAAGTAGAGACCATTTTAATCTAGTTGTGAACTGCACGTGACCTTTATCTTTCCTTCTAAGTGCTTTTAATTCTGTGCTTCTGAAATATTAAAAACATAAGAATAACAACTTTAAAAAGTTCATTAAGGGACCTTTACTGATCTAACTTATATCTAGAGAATATATATAGCTATACTGGTTCTTAATTCCGCTCTTAAAAAAAAAAAAAAAACACAAGCAATGGTCCCAAACTTCAGCTTAAAAAAACAAAACAATGACAACTGAAACCCCTCATATTTTGCCTGTGTAAATTCTGTTATATTTTTCAGTTCTTCAAACAAACTTGCCAACCCAATCAAGTAATATGTGTGTCGGGGAGCCTCCTGGCCGCCGTGTGACTTTCTTTCTTTCTTTCTTTTTTAAAGCGCGTTTTGAAATGCTTTACACATTTCTTAAGCTAATTGATTAAATCAATCTTTATATTAGCAACATGTTGCCCATGTTATTAGTCTGAAAACAAATGACATACATTTTCCTTGTCAAAATCTAATTTAAGAAATACACATGGAATCATTGTGTTGTGGCTTCATCTTAGAAAGCAAGCAGATGTCTCACATGTCTCACATGGAGAGTGAAGGAAAAGGCAAACCCAGATTATAGAAGAGAGAACAAGGTAAGCCTTTCCTTCTGTCCCATTTTTAATGAGGCGGATGCGTCTTCCACAGGATTAAGGGAGAAGGCAAGCTAGTGAGAAAATGCACTAAAGCAAGCCACTGTCCATGAAAGTAGGCTGGTGCTATTAATACTGTCTCTCCCTGGAAGCTCAGCTGAACTAATGCTCAAAGCCTGCCATTGGCACCTTTTATTTTTAAGATGTTGCAGCTCAATCAGGAAACAACCTATGCATTGTTGAAGGAAGTCATTTTTATGGTGGTGTTTTGGTCAAGAATGAAATATCTCTAGTGCGTTGCCTAAAGGTGGAAGACTGAGCGAGACAACAATGGACGGAGAGTGCAAGGAAAGCCAGCAAGTCAAGCAGACGGATGGACAGACAGACAAAACCAAACGGGTCTATGAAAAAAAGAAGACAGAAGATAAGAATACTAAAAAGTGGGAGACCTGGGATTCGACCTGTCTGTTTTCAAATGAGATCGGTGCTTGTAGCACTTGTGAGAACGTCAGGTCCCAGGAGAGACACATCTTGCCTGGCTTTAATTGTTAACCCTGCATTACAGGCGTCTTTGTCATAAAACGAAAAGCTGTTTGACTCAAAGTGCAATCTTTGCACATGAGATTGCCCAGGTTGTGATGAGCCTGGAGACTTAATTACTTTCTTGCATCAATTGAAGGGGATTCTCCAGGTCAGGCTTATGGCATATTGATGGGAAGTAAAAGAAACCTTCCACAAAATTAGCCTCCAGTGTGCTGGTTTCCCAGATACTCAGGAATGCTTGATCTCTGTTCTTCCCCCCCATATTTTTTTTTACTATTCAGTGGCAATATATTTACCATGCATGAGGGGGCTGAGTGGAGCAGGAGGGAAGGAAACACAATGAGTAATGCAAAAGACTGGCTCACAATTACTGGCAAAAAATAATTTTCTGCTTCACTCCCCCCACCCCCAAAGACACAAACAAAATCAGAACTAAATCAGTGGCGATGCTTATGCCTATTCCAAAGTTAGAAAGTCACTTAATTAAATTTGCTTTATCGTGGAGGACTGCATTTGCAATTGCCAGTCTGCAGTTCAGAATAGAAATCTGGCCGCTTCTATTTAGATTGTGTGTTCCTCGGGGTGAGTGCATTCGCTTAGTCATAAAAGTGATTTGTTTTGTAAAGGCTCATTTTATACTATTTTTGTGGTTTTATTTCACTAAATATAGAATAAATTTTCAGCCCAAGAAATGTGTGTTAGACAAAAATAATTACAAAGTTCTTAGTACAAAGCCTTAAGGAAAAGGAGAGTGCTGGGAAAGAGATTCTGGTGGGGAGGCGGGGTGGAGGG
>PVJH01017622.1:0-47319 GCA_004026705.1 Nesogale talazaci | reverse complement strand
TGTACATGCTAATTATAATGCAATCTGTAATGTTGGTGAGAAAAAATACTAGTGTTCACTTAGCATGAATGAGTTTCTTTCATTAAAGAAAATACAACACTCCATCTTTATGGTTTATTCTAATATGAAGCTTAAGAGGAATTAAAGTTTTAACTTAGGATCATGTGATCATCTTTTTTTCTTCATACAATGATGAGCATTTACTATTCCTAAAAACTCCTTACAATTTACCAGAAGTTTACTGGTTCTGTATTGGTCAAGTAGACTTACTTGTCAATAGGCTAGTAGATTAAGACCTTAAAAGAGCAAATCTTGCTGATGAATAGATGTGTGGGATAAATTTTAAATAGGCATTAAAAGAAATATAGACCTCACTCAGTTAAAATCATGAACATTCTAAACACTAGAAATATACAAGGGGATATGCTCACTAAAAAATAGCTCTGCTGGGCAGAGCTTTCATAGTATCTATTTTTTCTGCGTGGTGTACATCAATCACCTCATTCTGAGTTGGTGTACCCAGTAGTGTCACCTGGGAAGGTTCTCTTTGATTACAGTGAATTTTTTTGTAGAAGCAGTCTCGCTTGACCCTTGTTTTTTTGTGATGGTCAATTTAAACGTACAGTGTGCACCTATGAAATTTTGTTTCCTTCTTGTGAAAATTTCAACAGAAACTGTTGTGATGTTGAACATAACTTACAAGGATAGCACTATGGGAAAAACTCAAGTGTATGAGTGGTTTTCTCGTTTCAAAAAAAGTGAAATTTTGCCAGATGACAAACCTCATGCTGGATGTCTGTCTACTTCCCAAATGGACAAAATGTTGACAAAATTCATGCATCGTGTTCCAAGACCGACGATAGACCATTGAAGAGATGGGGAAGCTATTTGGACTATCTTGGAGCTTAGTTCAGTGAATTTTAATGGAAGATTTGAGAATGAGAAGGGTCGTTGCAAAAATTGTGCCTCAGGTTCTGACTGACCAGCAAAAAGAGCCTTGATTGGAAACATGCCATCCTTTGAAACAATACCTCTGAAGCGACCCAGACTTTTTCCCCAAGGTGAAGAGACTGGTGATGAGACATGGTGCTATTCTTATGACCCAAAGCAAACATCACTTAAGCCACTGGGAGATGCCATCATCACCTCGTTCCCCCAAATCTTGTCAAATGAAATCAAAGATCAAGGTGATGCTCATTTGTTTTTTTGATGGGAAGGGGATAGTGCTTTGGAATTTGTTCAACAAGGTCGGACTGTTAGTCAAGTTTTCTATTTTGAGTTCCTGAAAAGATAGTGCAATTGTGTGTGACAAAGAAGGCCTAACTTGTGGCAGATGGGGGGCTGGGTTTGCCACCATGACAATGCACCTGCTCACGCAGCCATGTTAGTGTGCCAGCTTTTGGTTAAAAAAAACCAATATGCCTCTCTTGCCCTACGTACCTTACTCACCTGACTCTGTAACTAATTTTGTTTCCGAGAATGAAGAGGGATATACAAGGACAGCAGTGTGACATTGTAGAAGAGGTGAAGAAAAAACCAAGGGAGGTGCTATCAGCCATCCAAACAGATGAGTTCGAAAAATGTTTCCATGATTGGAATTGTAGATTTGAAAATATAGTAAGTGTAATGGAGAGTATTTTGAAGTGATAAGGTTGTCTTGTAAAAAAATTATATACATAGCTTGGGGGCAGAGGGGATGGGTAATTCCAGTTTTGGTGGGGTACCCCCTTGTATACCTCACTAAACGAAATGTACACCATTGAATCGATACTAACTTACTGGGTTTTGAAGAAACAGATAATCTTATCTTTCATCCTGGGAGTGGCTGGTGTTTGAACAGCTGATCCACACGTAGCCCACTGAACCCTAGGGCTCCTCAGGAGCCAAACATACAAGTTTGAAAATAGACCAATCTGGGGCTGAGCCCTGGTGGCGTAGAGGGTGTGCGTGGAACTGCGACCCACTGGGATGGAGGTTCAATTCCAGCAGCAACTCCACAGGAGCAAAGGTTGGGCCTCCTCCCACCACCAGAGGGCAGTGATGCTCCCCCCCCCCCCAAAAAAAAAGAAAATAGACCAATCCGATGACAAGACATTGATCATAAAGTTGGAGGAAAAAACCTTGTCATTTCACTTAGCAAAAACAAATTACTTTTTAACCTTGAAATATATTTTTCTACTCATTTAATTACAGGTCAGGTAGTATTTTCTTTCTTTTTTTTAATCATTTTATTGGGGGCCCATACATCGCTTATCACAATACATACATATACTGTGCCAAGCACCTTCGCATGCCTGCTGCCACCATCATTCTCTTGAGCCCTTGATATCAGAGCTTTTCATCCTTTCCCATTCCTCTCTACTCCCCGCCACCCTCTCCCCCAGCAACCCTCAATACTTTATACACTATCATTATTTGGTCATATTTTACACTGCCGATGTCTCCCCTCCAGATAGGAGGTTATGTGTAGATCCTTGTAATTGGCTCCCCCTCTCTACCCCACCTTCCCTCCACCCATCCGGTTACTCCAGTCTCACTACTGGTCCTGAGAGATTCATCTGTTCTGGGTTCCCCGTATTTCCAGTTCCTATCTGTACCACTGTACCTCTTCCAGTCCAGCTGGATTTGTAAGGTAGATTTGGGATCATGATAGCTAGAGGGAAGGAAGCCTTTAAGAACTAGACGAAAGCTGTAGGTTTCATCACTACTTCACTGCATCCTGACTGGCCCGTCTTCTCCTCAGGACTCTTCTGTAAAGGGTTGTCCAATTACCCACAAATGGGCCTTGGGTCCCCACCCTGCTCTTCCCCTCATTTGTAGTGATGTGATTCTTGTTCTGTGATGCTTGATACCTGCTACCCTTGACCTCTCTTAATCACACAGGCTGGTGTGCTTCTTACATGTGGGTTTTGCTGCTTCTGTGCTTGTTTACCTTCAAGCCTTTAAGACCCTAGATGCTTTATCATTTGGGAGCTGGACACCATCAGCTTCCTCCACTTGGTTTGCCTCTGCATCCATTTGTCTTCAGCAATCATATCGGGAGGGTGGGCATATAATGATATTATTTTTGTTCTTTGATGCCTGATCCATAATTCTTTCCACACTTCATGGTAACACAAGCTGATTTTCTTCTTCTATGGTGGGCTTTGTTCCTCCTGAGCTAGCTGGCCACTTGTTTACCTGAAAGCCTTTAAGACCCCCAGATGCTGTATCTTTTGATAGCTGGACACCATCAGCTTTCTTCACCCCATTTGCTTATGCACCCATTTGATTTCAGTGATCATATTGGGCTAGTGAGCATCATGGAATACCATATTAATAGAACAAAGTGTTCTTGCATTGAGGGAGTACGTGAGTGAGGGCCCAAGGTCCATCTGCTACCTTAGTAATAATCCTATAAATATATGTACCTAGATTTATTCCCTCATCATAAATAATTATACTTAAATATGTACATGCCTGTGTTTAGACTTCTGCAAGTGCCCTGTGCCTTCTAAGTCTTCCCTCTATTTCCTTCTACCTTCCTCCTGTCCCACTATCATGCTCAGCCTTCATTTGAATTTCAAATTTCCTCTCAGTTATGTTACCCTTGCTTAAGCCCTACCAGGCCTCCTACACCCTTCTCACCACCAATTCCGGACCACTTGTTGTTCCCCCACCCACCCTCATCCCTGAGCTTATTCATGCTTTCCCCTACCCCCCCTCCCAGTGTCCCCCAGAAATGGTCCTGTCATCCTCTCCTCCTGACTGTCTAACTAGGAGTGTTCCCTTCTTGATTCGGTCTATTTTGGGGGCTCAGACCACATTGCTTCCCCACCATGTGACCCCCGAAATGTCCTCTATCGCTGTCTGCTTCAGTAGGGAGACTATGTGACACAGCCTGTTGTTTGCCCAGTCCCCTCTGTGACCCATTAGGTCCCTGCAAGGGTGTAGTCCTCTAAAGCATCATGGGCTAGCGTGGGGACTGCACCGGCTCTCTTTCTTGTCCTCCCTGCCTCCATGTTGAGTTGGCCTGCTGGCCTGTTTTCTTCCATGCCCACTTCCAGGGAGAGGGTCAGTCTGGCTCTGGTGCCAGGTGGTATTTTCAGGTGGTATTTTCTGTTTATATAACAGAAACATGTAGAAACACTTCTTTCTCAAAGTTCTTCTTTTACTGTAACTTTAGTAAATACTTGAAATCCATTTTGCTAAGCTCGTCTAAAGGCTTAAAGCTTATCAATCTTTTCAGACAAGAATTCCATGAATGAGTCTATGTGAACACTAAAGAAAAAAATTCAAATTCTTTCAACTTCCTTCCCAGGGGAAAAGTCTGAATTACCGATGAAACCAACATACCATTGCTGTAGTTATAGTAGACCCATTGCCCACTCTTGGGTTTGGGAAGCGATACAGGTGTCTCTTCAGCAGGAAGACTGTAGAATCGACACTCAACAAAGAGCCGTTGAATAGTTTCATCTTTGGTCACGTGAGAATCATGAAGGCTGAGAGCTATAATCTCAATACGAATTTTTTCCGAGGTCTGTTTAAAGAAAGAAACAAACAACAAAAATCAACCTTTCCCCACAAAACAAAACAAATCACCACCACCCCAAACCAGAAAATCCACACTAAATATTTTGTTCTCCTTTATCATCAGTTGTAAATAAAGCATGAAGGCCAAAGGGTTTATTTTTTAGAAACCATTGTACACTACTGGATAGCTACTCATGATAGATGATTCACGACAGAGAGGAGAAAATGAGATTCAAATGCCCCAGGGTTTGAAGTTACCAGTGTCATGGCAATAGTCTCCTGATTTACATTTGAGGCTATAAATACCCCACTAGTAGTCTACCAGGAGTGGAGAATATGAGATCTTCATTTCTGATTGCTTTCAGAATGACAAGTATCAGTTGGCTTTGTTTCAAACTATGTAGTGAAGTACATGTTTATCAGTTCCTTTATGTAATCTGTCATAGCTGAGAAAGTTTCCGTTATTCCAACACTAAAGCCTGTTGAATTCTTTTTAACTACTATGTAGCTATATGTACCCATATAAACTAGAACAGAAACTGTAGTTCATTTTCTCATATACTCTTCCACAACATATTTCATTCATTTAGAATGTTTTCAAACACAAGAGAAACACAAATTTATATCTAACGACACTATCAATGTTCTTGCACTTCATAGACTACTTTGCATTCAGAGAATAAATAACTAAAGCAGATACTTAGATTTACTTTTTACTTTAATCCTTGTTTAGTAGATTTTGTTGTCAGAGATATTATTATGTTAGTCACAAATGTTTCCCTGCATCATTTCAAATACTTAATAGAGTGTGATTGAAAAATTAGCTCCCTCTAATATGTCCTTCAGCTATTATTGCTTTTAATTATAATTTTAAAGTTGTTATTGTCAAAATCTCTCTAAATTAAGGCATACTACTATGAATTATATAACTCCAAACAGGAATTAGAAAAAATTGAAAATAAATTCTGTTTCTATAACTAGATTTTATAAACTCATTGTTAAATAAAAATCTATGTGCAAATTGACCTTAGTAACTACTTAGCTTTTAAAAGCATATGACATAATTAATCAAATTTAAAAGCTTAAGTGTTTATTTTAGAAATAGCTCCTTGAAGAATAATTTCCATTGCTGTCAAACTCTCTCAATATTTGATGAAGTAATTTTACTCCCTTCTTTCAAAACACATTTTCTTTTATTATGTATTCTAAGATACTTTACCTAAAAACCTAAATCTGAATATTTCAATAAGGCTATTTTATTATTCAGGAGATTCATGGAAATTTTACTAGGATGACAGAGAAAATTCCGCACCATTCTGTCTCCACTAATACAGGTACAAGGCTGCAGCTGGCAATATTACTAGGATTAGCATAGTATGATGAAATATTTAAAGGAAATTTTTTTCTAAAACTTAATAAATCAAATGACTGCCAAATGTCATTAAAGTGATGGTCTTTGACTTGAATATGCTTTTCATATTCAAATTTGAAAAGAAAGAGATGAAAGCCTGGAAAGGTTACTCGGTTTCAACTAATAACCTCAAGCCCTCTCTGTTCACGTGCATACAAGATGAAGTTGGCTCTATTGTCTAGTCTCACTTCAGAAACCCTTCTCTGCTTGCCGAGGACATGGTAAAGAAAGTATTTTATGTGATATTATTTTTTCCTTAAAAATGTATTTGGTTGACAAAATACTGCATAGCTATGTATTTTAAAATCCCGGGTCAGACGAAAAATAAGATTTAATCCACTCTTTTACATAACTTGGAGTTTGAAAAACTTAGAATTGTTATAACAATAGCATCTCATAAACCATTCATGCTCTGTACAAAATAATTATAGAAAATAGCCATAAAAAGGCAAGAGAGGGATACAAGTTTATTTCTACCTTGTGAAATTTGGATTTAGAACTATCAGAATGCAATGAAGAGATGAACTTTACAATAGTAAAGGGACCACATTTACTTAAGTGTTTATTAGCTGTACAATAGCATATGAAGACTTGCATTCTTTTAAGACTAATTTAGGCTGTCAAATCAGACCATAAGCAACCCTTCAAAATTTAAAATATAATCCTAGATGAAAGTATATACTTGGCTCACTGACAGAAAAAGAAAACACAACCCCCAACCCCCACCACACTAAACTATCTAAAGAGCTTCACAATTCTTTGCATGACATGTATTTAATTTTCTGGCTCAGTTTTTTCTTTTATGCTTCTCTCCCCTCCCCCATTTCATGGCTTTTTAAATTCTCTAAATATACAAGGAAGGTATTCATTGCTACTCATTGTTCATTTGATGCTACATGTATCAAGCTGAACACATACAAAGAGATAAACCTCAAATAGTATCTATCTGGGCAAGCAGCTCTGAATAAATAATTTTTCAAACATTTTAGCTAATGGTACAACCCAAACTGTTTCTCAGCATTATAACAATTCTTGTAGAGTTCAAACTCCTTGAACCAGAGTTCAACTATTTTATGTATGATTTTAAAGCTTAAGAACCACATTAACTACGAGCAGAGATCCAGCTCAGCATGTCAGAAATGAATTTATTATTATCTCTTCTCTTCATTTCGTTCCTTTTGTCTCCCAGTCTCAAATCTTGCCTCAGCTGATGACATCACCAGCCCTTGGGTACCTATAACCAGGAGACCTTAGTTTTTCTTCCTTCATCTTGTCTCAAACTCACCATATTCTATAGGTTTCCTAGCCTTGTTGATTTTACTTTCTAAAAATCACTGTGATTCACCGAATCATTGAATGTCTACAATATGCATTTCAGATGTATACTGGCTATTTTATTGTGTTTGAGATAAAGACACACACAAAAAAACAAGACAGTTTCTTTCTTCATTTCCAAGTGTAAAGAAACTTCTTTAGGTTCTCATCTGATCTCAGGGGCAATGAATACCACCTCCATGGAATTATGCAGTAGAAAATAGAACAATGAAAGGGAATGGAATACAAGAAAACTGGCTAGCAGAAATAGACTGAGATTTAAAGTTCTGTAATAGTAGGGATCATTATCTTTTTTAATCCCACCTGCAGTGTGGCACCCAGTATACTGTCAACAAAAATCTTATAATGAATGGATCTACTCTTATAAAGGCTTTCCTGTGTGGTGCTAACCGAAAGGGTGAAGGACCCCCAAAGGTGCCTTGAGAACAAAGACGGGTAATCTATTTCTGATAAAATCAGCTACTGAAAACTCCTATCGATGACTTTGTTAGCCTGGCACGTTGGGTCTGCCGTGAGTTGGAACTGATTGGATGAAAGTTGGTACTCATGATGATGAGCGAACTGAGACAGTCTTGTCTTTAACTCCTCACTCTCAAACCCATTCTCTGTATTGTGGCATAATTCTCTCCTTAAAAATAAATCAAGTCTTAATCAATCCCTATCGAACTTCTCTCACCCACCTTGTCACTGATTTTATATCAATTGTTATTCCCTTCTTTCCTGGGCTGGTCGACATCACCTCCTTTCCGCCTTCTTCCCCTCTCCCATGTCCCTACCCCATAACTATCAGTCCTATTGTTTTCGCCTTCAGACTCTGTCCAACCTGTCTTGTCTAGATATGTAACAGAGAGAAAATACTGAAACCCAAATGGAGGCTGAAACCCAAATGGAGTGGGACAAGAGGGAAGCAAATGGAAACAGAGGAAGGAACTGGGGTTAGTGGGCATTTATAGAGGTTCAAATACAGGTATGTACATAGGTGCATATATTTATGAGTGACGATGGGGAAATAGATCAGCGTGTATACTTATAGGGATAGTAGTAGAACAGCATATGGGCATTGGACCTCCACTCAAGTAGTTCCTCGGTGCAAGAACACTTTGTTCTATTAAATTGGCATTCCAAGATGCTCACCTTTTCAACATGATCACTGAAGACAAAGGTGTACATAAACAAAGGTGGTGAAAAAAGCTGATGGTGCCCAGGTATCAAAAGAGGTAGCGTTTGGGGTCTTAAAGGTTTGAAAGTAAACAAGCAGCCATCTAGCTCAGAAGCAACAAAGCCTACATGGAAGAAGCACACCAGTTTGTGAGATCACGAGGTGTCAAAGGGATTATATATCAGGCTTCAAGAACTAAAGAGCATAACTTTGTGTGCTCACTTTCCTGATATGATCTCTGAAGACAAATGTGTGCATAGGCTAATGTGGTGAAGAAAGTGGATGGTGCCCGGCTATCAAAAGATATAGCATCTGGGGTCTTAAAGGCTTGAGTAAACAAACAGCCATTCAGCTCAGAAGCAACAAAGCCTACAAGGAAGAAGCACACCAGCCTCTGTGATCACGAGGTCATGAAGGGATCCGGTGTCAGGCATCAAAGAGCTAAAATTATATCATTATTGATAAGGGGAAGTACAGATTGGGGACCCAAAGCCCATCACTAGGTGAAGCGACATCCTCTTGCAGAGGGGTTGCAAGGAGGATATGAGACAGTTAAGATACAGGGTAGTAGCAATGAAATATGCAACCTTCCTCTAGTTCTCAAATGCTGTCTCCCACCATCATGATCCCAATTCTACCACATAAATCCAGATAGACTAGGAAATGTACAGTGAAGTTGGAAACATGGGAAATTTGGGACAGATGATCCCTCAAGATGAGTAATAGCAGTGGTAATACCAGGAGGATAGAGGGATGGTGGAATAGAAAGGGAGAACCAATTTAAGGGATCTACATGGGCAACAGGGAAGTGAGTGTTGGGATACATTGGACAGTGTATAGTATGAAAATAATAACAATTTGTAAATTACAAAGGGTTCATGGGGGAAGGGGGAGGAAGGGAAATATAGTGAGCGGATACCGGGGGCCTAGATGGAGGGAGGATGTTTTGAGAGTGATGATGGCATCAGCGTGTAAATGTGACTTGCGTACAATTGATGTATGTATGGATTGTGATAGGAGTTGTATGAGCCCCCAATAAAATGATTCATTAAAAAAAAGAAAAAAAACCTGAAAAAAATCAAATATCATCTTTCTACTTGAACATCTTCTATTACCCGACACTCTAACCATTCCCCCAAACTTGTGAGATCTTCATCAGACTTTCGCTTACTCACTCAAGGTCTTGGAACACGCATGCTCTCTTTTGTGAGTGCATGACTTTTCTAAAGAGCCAGTTGCTCTCCTCAGTCACATTGCAATACCACTGATTTCTCTCTCTCTCTCTCTCTCTCTCTCTTCCTCTCTGTGTACATTGTGAATTCCTGGAAGGCAAGATCTTGTTGTATTTATCCAGCCCAGCAAGTGGCACATATAGACTGAATAAGTACTGAATGAAACAGAATCAAACGAAGTTACTGTATATACTGAAGTATAAGCTGACCCGAATATCCACCAAGTGGCCTACTTTTAGTGCACAAAACTGCACTAAAAATGTGCTGAAAATCTCAGCTTATACTTGAGTATATACAGTAAATCTCTCTTATATAATCAGAATATCCTTTGTATATACCCAGAACCACCTGAAGCTACAGGTATCAGTGTTTTTTCACTTGGAAAATATCTATGGTGTATCTTTTGACAGGAACTCTGGTAGCTCAGGCGTCAAGCACTTGACTGCTAACCTTTGGGTGGTGGGCACTTTTAACCCCACCCAGTGGATTTGTGGAAACAAGAAACCTTCTCATCTGACCCCATCGAGGTTATAGACTAGGAAAATGTTGGCTTATCGGGTGGCTATGAGTTGGAATCAACTGGCGAGATATAAAATGAAGGATCTTCCAGGGAGTGGGTGATTATTAACTGTTGCAAAATATATAGAAAGCGCGCTGTTCTAGATTTTAACAGTAGACTATTTCAAGGATATGTCAACATTGCTGAATCTAGGTGACAGGGTTCTATTCTTTCAATTTTTTTATGTTTAAGTCTTTTTCATAATAAATAATGGGGGATAGGGACTATTAATTTATGAGCATTGGAAGAGGAGAGCAGTAAGAGGTTTATAGCAAAATTTTGTGCTTTTCTATTTAATTTTTCACAATCTTTTTTTTGAAGGCCCCTTGAATACTGATTCATATGACAGTGATGCAAAGAAAGTTTCCCTGATAAAATATATAATAATCTCCTTCCAGAATTACTCTAACAGGTCATATGTACCTCTGTGGAGTAAAAGTATTCTTTAGATACAGTCAGTTGTCCAGGAAGTACAGTCTGTTTTGTTTCCTCGCTGTGTTAGCCTTTGTTGCTAGGTAAGGTGCTATGTAATGGTTTTAGGTGGTGCCCATCTGGTTCTGACTCATCGAGACCCCACGTATAACAGAATGAAACACTATGCTAACTTGTACCATTCTCACAAACACTGCAGCCACTATGTCAGTCCATTCTGTTAAGTCTTCTTTGGGGACTGACTCTACATTACAAAGCATAATGTCCTTCTCCAGGAACCGGTTCTTCCTGATAACATGCCCAACTATGTAAGACAGAGTTGCTCATTGTTGATGCTCTGATGGTACTTCTTCGAGGATAGATTTGTCCCTTCTTCTGGCAGTCCGCAATATGTATATTCAATATTCCTATCCATCACCATAACCCATATGCATCCACTCTGCTTCAGTCTTCTTTACTCTTTGTCTAACTTTTGTTGGCACAGAGATGAATGGAGACACCATGGCTTGGGTTAGGCGGACCTCTATCCTCAAGATGACATCTTTCTTTTTTCTTTTAACACTGTCAATAATCCTTTTGCAGCGTTTTTTGTGCAATATGGTATGTTGTTTGAAGTATAGATTACTGCTTCCCTGGATGCTAATTGTGGATCTAAGGAACATGATATCCTTCACAACCTCATTAGTCTAGTTACGAGGATCTTGATTGTATGTTAACATTTAATGCACACTGAAAGCTGTGGAAGGGGTTCCTCTCTTATTAGGTAAGGTTCTACTTAGTACTTTCAAATTCATTTTCTAATTGTTTTATTACTTTCCCTCATTAGAAAAATGCCTATCAGCATGCACAAAGTGCATTGGGATATGGTGGACAAGTGCAATAAAAATCTTTCAAATAAGAACTGCATGCAACTTGTTTTTAAAATGGATATTGCATATTACATGACTGAATGATCTAGAAATGTGATGACAGCTTATACTACTCTCAGAGTAAAAGAAATTATAGCTCTCCTGATTTTGACATAATACTTCTCTTGCTTTCTGACTGTTGCCAATATACACTTACGGCTATCAATATTGAATCAGTATTTTTGATAGTACTAATTTGGGTCTACTGGCATGCTTAAGTTTTTCATGTTTTACTTTAGAAGGTCCTGCTGAATTCCTCCTCTGGTTTCAACTATTGGAGCAGCCACAATGGAGTTGGACTGTTCAGCTTCTATATCCTGATTCAATCCAACGGCCTGGAAACATGGTGCTACTTAGCAGAGACGGCCTATGATGCAGCATGTGCAGTGCACATCAGGGAGATTTCAATATAAGTATGGTGAAATTACAGGTATGTTTTATTCATTCCAAATCCTTAAAATTCTGTATGTTTTCTACAATAGGTATGCATTTCTTTAGGCTGTTTTTTTTTTCACCAAACACTTCAAACATTAGAAAAGGACAGAAAATTTGGTGTATCCCAGTACTAAATCTTTAACAGATTTTAAGATCTTTTAATATCTGACTCAAGTATTGTGTTGTTTTCGAAGAAATAAGATATTTTTAGGGAAGTTTCAGAAAAGTCATGGACAAATGGAATTCAAGATAAGTGAGTTTTCCACCAACTTTTTGCAGTCCCCCATTTTATACATTCACTTAAAAAACCTCACCTCCCAATTCTTTTCTCTTTCACCATCCCTTAGAGACAACGTCTACTCTAGGGTTGATGTATATTATTCTCCAACACAGTTTCATATTTTCACTATGTATGCATACACCCACAAACAACATTCAGGATTGGTTTCTTATTTTACAAAATGATACTATATGCTATATTAATTACCTTACTAGTTTGATTTTATACTTCATATCTTGTTTTTAAGATTTGTTCGTTTACATTAAAATCATACTCATTAGCTGTTGTACAGAATTCCATTTATATTATGTATATGATTTATAGTCTGTTTTTTCATTTCCCTATCAATGAACAATTATGCTGATTGCAATATTCTGCTATTAAAGCAGTGTTCCATTGAACATACTTCTGTGCGATCTGATAGACATGTGTGATTTTCTTAGGGTTAGAACTGTTGGGTTCCAGAGTAAGAGCATTTTAATGTAGGACTGCCAGATTAATTCCAAATGAGTGTATCAATCTTCTTTGATATTACCTTTTGTCATCACATAAATATTTTTATGTGACTGTGTGGGCATTTAAATCAATATACATAAAGCTTATTAGCTATTGATGGTTCAACATAATTTGAGTAAGCTTGAAGTTCACAGCATATGGCTGAGTCAATGCCAATGCCCAGTCAAACAGTGGAACAGAAACTCTTTGCGAAGTTACTTAGGATAAAATTGTTTGGGGAGCTGATTACCATTCACTCCCATGGTCTGACTGGGGAGTTTAAAGGACAGACCATCTGGTAAGAAGTAGCCGATGACAACTGAATGACTGCCCCATTGGGTTTCCATTCAAGGTGGGGATGTGTACTGAGTAACGATGAGTTCTCTAGTTCTACTTATTTAAGCAAAGAGTTGGTAGATTCTTCAGAAAGATAGTACAAAAACCAAAAGCCTCATTCCATGTAGGGTTCCCCCCAATATCTCAATGGCCTCCAAATATTCCTCTTAGTAGAAATCATATCCATTCTTCATATGTGCTTTGATATGAAAGTTTTAGATTTTTAAAAGAGTGGTTCTTAGAGAAAAAGAAAGTATAAAAAAAAGCCATTTTCTAGTAACTTGACTGTTGAGGTAATAGTGTTTTGAACAAACAGACAAAACTCCAGCTTTCATCAGTAACAATAACCTGTCTTTTCTAAAACTTTCTCCTTATGGGCACTACAGTGAATGAACAGAGAACATAAAGTTGAATATTTCATGGATGGGGTCTAATAGTAATAGGCTAAAAATGCTTATTTATCAAGCAATATTGTGAACTCTCTTATAAAAACAAACCGACCAAAAAAAAAAGATCCTTGTTGCCATCAAGTCAATTCAGACTCATAGCTGTCCAACAAAGCAGGGTAGATCTTCACCTGTGGGTTACAGAGACTAAATCTCTTTACAGGAAAAGAAGGCTTGATCTTTCTCCTGTGGATAAGGTAGCGGTCTCAAACTGCTGACCTTGCAGCTTGCCGTCCAAACATGTAACCCTCTATCACCCCATGGCCCCAACACTGTTACAGACCCTGTAAATTACTGTCTGTAAAATGGTCTTGTGCTGCTTACACATTCGGCTGCCAACTGTAAGGGCAGCAGTAAGAAAGTACCAGCCATTTACTCCCACGAAGACTTGCAGGCTCAGAAATTCTCACAGGGCAGTTCTGCCCTGACCTGTAGGAATGCTATGATTTGGAACTTACTTGATGGCGGGGAGTTTGGGGAGTTTAAAATGGTCAGAAGATTACAGAAGCTTGTTACCACATGTTCTGAAATAGTAGCTGGGACTATTTTTTCCTGTCTTAATACACCTGAGGGATATGACACATATCCATCATTAACTGTGGCTTACTGTGGCAGTAAGGACAACGGATAAGAGAATTTTTTAAAATTACCCTCAATTGCGGGTGACTTTGATATGCTGTCCTACTTTGACCATCATTGGGAACAGATGTTGTAGTTCGACAGTCCTCGACTTTTGGGCTGCATTTCCATCACCAGGGGAGCTTTAAACAAAATTCTTAATTAATTGCTTAGGGTGGAACCTGGGCACTGGCATTTTAAAATTGCTCTCTCGACGATTCCAACATCCAGCCAGCCCAGGGTGAGTCGCACTGCTTTTCCTAAAGCTGTGGTTCTTAAACTTTAGAATATACCAGAACCATTGAAAAGTTTTTGAAAAACTTCAGATTGTTGGGTTCCGCCTTTGGAATGTCTGATCTTAATGAACTCTCAGCGGATGCCGGAAGCTTTAATAAAAAAAATGACTCATCTTATAGCTATTGACTTTCCTAAGAATTAACCTGTTGTGTAGCTACCACTTAGTACCTTAGTATATGTTATGGATTGGGTTGTGTCCCCCCAAAATGTGTGCTATAAATTGTGTTCCCTTCAAAAAAAATATGTGTTATAATCCTAACTTCTATGTCTGTGGTTATAAACCCATTTGGGAATGGTCTTTTTTGTGTTAGTGAAAAGGATTAGGGTAGGATTAGTATCTTGAGTCCACCTCTTGTGAGAATTAAAGGAGATTAAATAAGCAAGACAGTAAGCAGAGATGGGCTAAGTCAGATGCCAAAGCACGTGGACACTTCCAAAGAATAGGAAGCAGAAACTAAAGAGACTTCGTCCAAAGCTAGCAAAGAGAGTCGTCCTCTAGAACTGGTGAACGGATTTTAGGTTGTTAGCCTTACTAATTACGAGAAAACACATTTCTGTTTATTAAAGCTAACCTACCTGTGTCACTTTTGTTATTTCAGAACTCGATAACTAGGCCACCAAATGGCAGCAGGAGTGGAAATGTTTTTGAAACAGGGTAATAGGTAGAGAGAGGCTGGGAGAGTTGCCCTGGTGGTTACATCAGTTAAATATTGAACTGCTAACTGCAAGATCCATGGTTGAAACCCACCTTAAAGATGTCATTATCTTACTTCCATAAAGACTTACTGCCTCATAAACCTTATAAAGTCACTCAGGTTCAGAATCAGTTCAATCCCAGTGAGTGGGCAGTATTAAAAGCCTAGATTGCCTAAAGAGGCTATTGATAAAATGATGAATGGCAAAGGCAATTCCGGTGAGGACTCACAGAAAGCGAGAAGAACTATGGAGAAGTCTCTATCATCTTAGAAAATGCATATGGTACCTGCCGGCAACTGAATATTTCCAGAAAATGGGTGTTAAATGTGCTTCCAGTGTGACTTTAAAAGAGGGAGAAAAGGACACATAATTGGAAAACGGAGGAAAGGTGATGCATTTTATGTAGTGGCAAAGAACTTGCCAGAGTTATGGTCAAATGTCTGGTGGAAAGTAGACTTTGTAAACTTTTCCGAAATATATTGCCACTTCTCTATTTCATGGAGTGCCCGGTGCATTCAAATTGTTAACTTTCTGGTTAGCAACTTAATATTTAGCCACTGAGCAACCAGGAAGGTGGAGCTTATGATGACTTTGAAAGATGAGATTTCTAAGCAAGATCTTAAACGGGGCTGGGTGGTTCCTTCCTGGTGCTTATAGTAAAACTGTAGGAAAAGAGAAAAGCTTAAAAATAGACTGCACAAAATGAAAACAGAATTTAAGGATTTGGAAAATTCTGTTGTCCGAAGGGCATGTGTCCTGTAATATTCTCCCCGGACATGAAAACATAGTCTTCTGTTACAGATAGCAAGCCTGTGATAACTGGATCCAACCAGTCACCAACTCAGAAAATTCATCAGATAAGGCTTAAGGAGACAGAGAAAAAACAAACATAGGAAACACTGATTGCCACACTATTGTATAGGCAGGAAACAGGCCAAAGGTGTTACATCTCTCCCGCATGAAAAGCAAAGAACCATCCTGGAGCAGTTTGGAGATCAGTATAAAGGTGAGAAGAATGATGAGAAACAGACTTATCTCAGTCTCAAAAGGTGGGACTCTCACCTGAGAGGTCTAAAAGGGTAGGGACACAGCTTCTGGGGTCAAAGGCACAACCAAGGCCTTTCAGTTTGCAAAACGTCAGTGCTTACGTGCTGGGCTGCCACTTCGTTTGGTCAAGAGAATGGGGTCACTGACCAAAGTTGGGGTGGGAGTGCCACTATGGCCAAGGGGCAGAATAATGGGCTTGCTGGTCCTTAGGGCCCGGGTCACTACTCAGACAATGAAGGGGAATGGGGTTGCCCAAACCAAGGAACCACAGTTACTGTCCCACTGGGCCTGCAAAGCCAAGTTGATGTCTAAGGCCAAGGAGCCTCCACCCAGAATCCAGAGGGTGTAGGCAAAAACCAGAGTCTGGAGGGTAGGCAAGCGCAAAGGATTGTTTTCAAGCCAGGAGAGCTAATGTACATTGTTCTGGGTTTTGGACTTGCTTGGTATTTAGTCTTTTTATCTTCTCCAGTTTCTCCTATTTGTTGTCGAAATATCCACCTTGTGCCCGTTCCATCATTGTACTCAGGAAGTAGAGGATTGATATTTTAGGTTCTACACGTTCACAGATGTAGAGGAATCTTGTCCCAGAAAGAAATAAGTCTAAAGTCTCACCTATAAGTGATTTACATGGTTCAGAAGCTAAGATTTTGGACTTAGAGTACATTTTAAGGCTTTGGGGAAGATGTGCTAGAGTAAGTGTTTTTGGCATAGCAAGGACATGACTTTTGGGGAGCTGGAGAGTGGAGTATTGTGGGTGAACGGATGATGATGCTCTGTCACAAGAAGACGACCTAGAAACGAAACTCAGAGAGGAAAAGGCCTTCCTCTGGAGCCCATGGAGAGGAAGGCTTTCTTAAAGCTGGTGTCTTGAATTTGGATCGTTAGTCACAGAGTGCAGCCGTGTTGCAATAAAACTCTGCTTACAAAAACAGGCACATGGCACGCGGGCCGCAGTGTCCTGACACCACACTAATTCATGCCCCAGAGATACTGCTAAATGTGCTTGCTCTGTATCTTCCCAATCATTTTCTTTGCTTACATAAACCGAAATGTCACCATCTGTGTGTTCATTTTACGTGCATATGTACAAATAAAAGTGACACTGTTTGTTTCAAAGTGGCATCTACCCCCAAACCTGTTGCTGTCCAGTAGATATTAAGTCACCTGGACCCTAAAAAACAGAGTGGAGTTGCATTTTAGGGTCTCACCCCCAACTTTGTCGGTACTAGCCTAAGACCTAATCTGCAGCACTACCAGAGTCTCTTTAAAGTACAGTAATAAGAGATAATTATGTTGAAAAACACAGTTTTGAAATGCAATTATTATTAAGAAGTTAAAGTTGACACTTCTGATTTTATACGAAATTTAAAATTTTATTATTGTTGGCTTAAGTGTCTAAATGCAATAGATTAGAAAAAACTTATCTCTACTCACTGGTAGGATATCATATTTGATTCTAAAGTGACTTCATTTTTTTAGTACATGAATTTGAAAAGCCATGAGCGTATGTGTGGAAAAAAATTCTTTTTTGCTGCATGTCATTATTACAATCTCCAGAGAATGTTCTAATGTTCAAAAGAACCTGTTCTAATGTTCAAAAGAACCTGCTTTCCAGGTGGAATTGCAATTTGGTCCAATTGGATATGGCAGCTTTTACAAAACTGCTCTAAATAGCAGTAGAGGAGAAGGGTGTAAAAGCGTCTTGCACAAAGCACGTGCTGCTCCTTCAGCCCGGGATTTCCCATCCTCACCTGTGAGCAGCTGTTAGGAAAGCCATGCGTAGACAGCAATACATTTCCTGGGGAAAACTGAGAGCTGCAGTAGTTAAATAAGAACAGAAATCGTGCTCAGAGGGGGACTGTTCATTCTCTGTCAGGAAGTGTGGAGGCAAATGCAAATTCTTTGGTTTGCTGTCTATTTTGAGAACCTGAAACAAGACTTTTAATCAATGTATAAGACATCAAATTGATACCGCTAACTTTGGATTATTCAAATTAATAAAATATTCATAGAGAAATGTCCAAAGTTTTACATTTCTCAGTCTCTTCCTCTGTGGCCCCCACCATTAATTATCATGCCTAGAAGCTTTTTAGTCCAAGCGGCAGTCATCAGGCTGACGGAACCTGACAGGCCAGCAAGGCCCAATTACACGGGCACTCGGTGGCACTTTGATGTCCTAGAGACAGAGCAAGATAGGGGCAAATTGGGTAGCACATTATGTTAATGATTTGATTTAATCCAGCCACTAAACTTTATGTAGCCTGTTTAAAAAGATGCTAACACTAATTACACCACTTTGGAAAGGAAAGGAGGGGACAAGCATTTCATATGGACAAAGTGAAGCTCATAAATGTTGTAAACGAAATGAAACAAAATGAAGTAACCTATGATTAATTATACATCACAGACATGAAGGAAAGAGAAAGGACCAAGTAATATGTTTCCATCCTGAACAATTGGTTCGATTCCCTTTAAGGACCAGCATTACAAAGAAATAACTAGGATCTGTCAGGTTCTGTAAGCTTCAAAATAAAAACACAACCAAATGATCTTAAATTGCTTACACAGTATATTAGATAATTCAACTTCAGAGTGTAACTGGCACAAATTACATTTATCTAGGACAATATTTCAATCCCTAATTAAGTGACATTACAGGGTAGTGTCATTTAAGAAAATCTATAAAGTAGTGATAGCCACAGAGTACAGATATCTAATTACTTTCTAACTCTGTACCTATAATCTACTCTTTACTGAAGAGTGCTATTTTAAAATGTAATTCTAAGGTGTACACATCATAAAAATAGTAGTTCTCTTTCTCTAGTTCACTGGAATATTCCCCAGTCCAGAATAAAGCTAGGTCCATAGTAAGTGCTCACAAAGTATCTATTAATTTGCATGATAGATACTCTTTTAAAAATCCTCATTGGGGGCTGAGCCCCGGTGGCGTAGTGGTTGTGCGTGGGACTGCGGCCCACTGGGACGGAGGTTCGATTCCGGCTACACGGAGCAAAGGTTGGGCCTCCTACTCCCACCACCTGAGGGTAGTGATGCCAAAAAAAAAAAAAAAAATCCTCATTGGATGCTCACTGAACTTCAGGATAGACGCCAAAGTCCTGAGAAAGTTCACAGAGGTGTCAGGATGCGGACCATGCTTGACTTTCCAATCTATTCTTGGGCTCTATGGACAAGTACCATAGGCTTGATCTGTTTGGGAAAACTACTACATGTTCTGCAAGTCTCTCAAACGCTCATGCTTTAAATTTTTGGTTCTTGTGACCTATAGTAGGAGCCCTGGTGATGAACTGCGTTACGTGTTGTGCTGTTAGCAACAAGGTCAGCAGTTCGAGACCACCACCTGCTGAATGAGAAAGACTGGGCTTTCTACTCCGTGCAGATTTCTGATCTTAGAAACACACAGGGACCCTTCTAGTCTAGCGACAGGATTGCTATGAGTGAGAATTGATACCATGTCAGTGAGTTTTGAGTTTTTAATGATTCTTATAGCCTGCTGTTCCTTTTACTAACTCCTAAACCCGTCTTCACACTGGCTCAAGCCTAACTGACTCTAAGATGTCAGCACTGACAAGGGCCTCCTCATGCGGAGCTGGGCATCCTACTAGAGTTGCCGTAGCACCCTGTGCATTCCCCAGACAGCAGTTTTGACCCAAGCGATGTACCTTTTGAATGTTCTACAAGTATTAGGAACAGAAATAAGTCTTAAGGGGCAAGACTATGGCTGGAGGAATGATCGAGTAAGGTTTCCTAACAAAATTATTATCAGCCAGCCTTGAAGAGGACATTGCAGTGCTGAACATCAGACTCCCACACCCTCTCCATACTCTGAATTCTTTCAGGGAAAGGATTCTAACTTTTATGTCTGTCTGAAACACAATAAATGCTAAACAAAAATTTACTATGGATTCTGTCCTGATAATAAAATGCTGTAAATGTCTTTACTGGGGCAACACTCAAAAAAAGGTTTTTTTTTAACGGTCAGAATTTTAATGAGGTTCATAGCTACGATAATAGCATTGTATTACTGTTCTTAAGTACTTGTGCTTATGATTTATGCAACTTTTAAATGATTAATAAAATTGTATATGTACATATATGCATAAATACTGAAAATAAAAATGACAAAACTAATGTAGCAAGATGTTGGTAATTGGTGAACCTGGGTAAAGGGTGTATAAGATTTTTTTATACACCTTTGCCACTTTTAAAGAAACAGGCTCCATAGTTCACATTAAATGACCTGCTACCATAACAGTTGAGAAAAATTGGTTTAACAGGAGTAAATGATATATTTCACCATCATTCTGATCTCTTGAATTTTGTTCCCACGTTTCAGATAACACCATTTCACTTGATTCTGTTTGCAACATAATAAACAAAATTTCATCTACTAACATAAGATATTTGTCAGTACCGTCTACCACTAAAAGCAGACTTTCAAGGATCACATGGAAGCTGATAAATGGCTCGTGATGCACAAAGCACTGCTCTGAACAGTTGTTTACTTTAAAGGATGTGCACACAGGCATGATGGCAACTAAAACCTCTACAGGATATCACATTTTGGAACAGTAGTGAAGGATGAATTAAATTGTAGCAATTTAGGGCTGTAGGATTAAGGTCTTAGAACAAAATTCTTATAGGCCAGCCCTTGAAGAGTGCATTATTGTTAGGAAACTTTCCTTTTTTTTTTTTCCACCTGACCAAAGTTGTTTTCGACTTCCTTAAAAGTTCTTCATAATTAGTTCCCATGATCTCGTGTGCTTCAAGAAAATCTATCGAGACTATCCTATTGGATACCCCAAAATGAGTCACCGTAACCTTCTGAACTAATCTCTGCCTTGAACTTAACTGGCCAAGCAGATCCCCTTCGAAGTCAGTGTTTTCACTGTATCCCTCTTTTGGAAGACACTCTAACAATACTTAAAAAAACCCAAACTCATTCTCATTGAGTCAATGTCGATATGAGTAGGGTAGAACTGTTTCTATGGGTTTCTTAGCCTGTAATTCGTTAGAGGAAGAGAAAACCTCATCATTATCTGGTAATAATACTAAGACAAGTGTATTTATTACCGAGAGAACATGTCTACATTCATTTACTGATTGCAGAGAAATATTTAAATGTTTTGTTTGGGAGAAAAAAAGATTTTTGAATGTATAAATTGGAACCCTACTAGCAATAGCCTTTGATTCTTGTATTTACACTTTTTTTTTTGCATCACTGCCCTCTGGTGGTCGTGGGAGCTCCGTAGGGCTAGCCGCCGCTGGATTTGAACCGCCAAGCCTGCAGGCCGCAGTCCCACACTCAACCACTTACGCCACCTGGGCTCAGCCCCCGATTCTTATATTTAGATAACCGATTACAGGTGAGTGATTATAGTTTTTAATGCACTTTCATATATTGAATTCTTTACAGTTTTGATGTGATTCAAAACATCTTTGCACATTTGTCTTGAAAAGGAGTTAAGAGGACTCAACTGGTTTTACAAGTAACTAAAAGTATTGTGTGAGATACTTTTGGTAAAAATAACGCTTACAAGAATGGTCCATTCCATAATGAAAGTATAAATAAAATTTAATTTTTCTGGACAATTATTGTAGCCCTGATAGTGTGGTGGTTACACATTGCAGTGCTAACATCAAGGTCAGCAGTTCAAAAACACAAGCTGCTTTGCTGTGGAGAGAGGGGGTTTCCTACTCCTATAGAGAGTTAGTTTCAGAAATTTACTGGGGCAGTTCTACCCTGTCCTGTAGGGTTCACCATGAATCTGCATCGACTTGATGGCAGTTGAAGTTTGGTTTGGGTTAGAAAATGATTTGGTTAAGATTTCAAGAATACACTTATTGGATAATAAATGATATAATAATACATTTCTCTATACACATTTTCACATTAAGATGTTCATATATGAAGACCGATACACTAAGCCATGAACGACACCATTACTTCAGAACATTTCTAGTTCAGATCAAGTTACTGACCTGTTTGATACTCTTGGACATAGAACTTGGAATAATACAGTCATCGCTGTCAGAAGCAGATTTGTCCTCGTCATCTGTTTTAATAAAGACAAGAGTAATATTTACAAAAGTGGACCCAACTATCCTTGTGCCTTTAGTAAATACAGAGGAACAAGCATTCATCCCTAGAAACAATCACGTCTAGAATTTTATTTTTAAGCAGAAAGATGTTTACATTTATATTTTAGGGAAGCACAAAGTGAGGGTAAATTCTGAGTTTAATTTTGCCATAAACAATGGAAAGATAAGAACTTGTTATGGTATGAAACTAACAAAAAAATGCACACACATACAACATCAAACGTGAGACTTTGATATACATTAAAACTCCTGAAACCATTACAATGAACATGGTTGACCAACACATCGGCCCCAAGTACCCCATTCTCCATGGTGAGCTCTCCTGTCCATCTGTACTCTCACTCTTTCTTTCCAGGCAAACACTTAGCTCTTCTTGTCATACATACTAATTGGCTTTTTTAGATCTTAGTATAAATAGAATCAGAGAGTTAAGTCTTACTCTTTTTTTTTTCAGTCTTGCTCCTTACTTTTAATTATATAAAAGTTCTCTAAAATAAACCAGACAGCACTACTAAAACTAAATGAAACTAAAACCATTTGAAATATAAATTGGAAATGTGGCTAACAACTATATTTGCATTCTTCTGCATGCCGAGTTCCAAGTTGAAATGAGAAGCAATGTAGTAATTGCCCGTGATCTTAGCTCACCAGCCTGAAGGCCATCCCAGCGTTTCTGTTAGGAATGTTGTGCCTCAGGAAATGTTCCATGAGGAAAATGCTAGCAAAGACAACACAAAGCAAAGAGCTCAGTAACTAACACTCATTAAAAAAAAAAAGAAGGTCACCTTCTGGTTCCAGTTCCTCAGTTATTTCAGTTTCATCTTCAGAAGAAGCCAAGCTTTGTTCTGCAAGCTGACCCTCAGAAGATAATATAGACATGTCTTCTTTTTCTTGCTGCGTTCTCTCAGTATTCTCAATTACTTTATCTACAATGCTCTCTTGTGAAACCTGAAGGATGGCACAGTTATATATTTATTTTTACTTAGCTCATGTAATTACTCTTGTTGAAGCATTTGAATAAAAATATGCAAAACTGAAATTTAAATAAACATATAAGGTTTATTAGCAAAAAATCACTTAAACTGTGAAAATATAATAAATGAAAATCTGATGGTTAGCTAAGAATGACAAATTCATTATTTTCAAATAAATTTCATTTAAGACCTTAATTGACATTATCTATGTACTACCTGTCAATATTGGTAATAATTGTGGCTGTTTTACTTGCCACATTTTTTTAGTTTTCTATTCCAAGAACATCATGTACAAAAAATAACACAAGTGGTGTGATTTCTGAACCACACTAATGCTCACTAACCAAAGTCTTTAAGAACTAAACTAAACCTTTCAAGATAATTGTAGTACAAACACAGACATACCTCTGGTATATGTGAAGCAGTTGGCATCTTAGTTTCTGGAGTAGGTTCCACTCCTGGTAAAATGTCCTTCTTATCTTCATGAAGAGTAGAAGTGTCCTTACATGAGTGTGAAAGCAATATAATTGATATTTTGTATTTCTTATTAAATCCTACATCATTTTCAGACTTTTAAATATAACTACTCACTAGAGCTCACTGCCACGGAGTCCAGTCCAACTCATAGTGATCTCAGAGAAATGATGAGGACTGCCCCTGTGGGTTTCTGAGGGAGTCGGATGTCTCCGCTTTCCCTGAGGAGTGGCTGGTGGGTTCAAATGACCAACATTGAAGGTAGTAGCCCAACACTTGCTTCCCTAACAGTGCCACCAGGGACTCTTGTCATTCCTCATGTTAGAAAGATGAAACTTTAGATCCATAAGGGTCATTCATGGAATAATTGTTATTGTAAAAAAGAAGGCAATATAAATATTTAAAAATAGTGTGCTAATTAAAGTAATCAGTCATAAAAAAAGTGATGTAGATGTGTGTTTACTGATATTATTGTACATAATACAATGTTGAGTGAGAAAGGCTAGCAACAGAACAGTATGTCCAGTTGCATTCTGCTTTGTTTTTTTATGGATAATAACGTTTATTATTTCATAACGTCACTGAAACTTCTTACTAAAATGAGTGCATTCTGCTTTGTTAAGCATGTGTGTAGCTGCATAGGAAAAGTAAGAGACAATACTCAAGAAATCTTTTTTCTGATTTGCAAATTTGAGAAAATGGATATTTTCCTTTGGTTTTGCATATTTGTATTTCTATAATGATTATATATTACTTAGGTAATTAAAAACTTGCATATGTTAACATAGGTATGTGTTCTACAACCAGCTTTATCTTTTTATTTATCAACTTATTGTCAATTACTTTTTCAAGATTTATTAACTGCTTATTTTAAAAATATAGTTTATAACCTTACTTCAAAAGTAAAAATGTCCAATGTAGCAATCTAAAAAATATAAAAATAAAACATTTATAATTTGCATATTCCTATTGCCAAGTATTATTTTAATAATTTATTAGTTTTGTATTTATTCATAATGAATTGTTAATGGAAATAAACATTTTTTGGTTATAAAGTCAAACCTAAGATAAAATCAGTACCTCCTGTTGCCTTTTAAAAAATTGAACATTATTATTGTAAATAATTTTTTTCCTGAGAGGAAAATTTAGGAAGGTATTTATTTTATACTAGTATTACAAATATCAATATGATTAATCTTAAATGACAATATTATATCACATTGATCAACCATGATTTAATGAGCCTTTTTACTATTGTTGGACTACTGTTTACTACTGTTGTCAGTTATTATGTATGAGAGTATATATATGTATGCAATTATCTTTTTATCTGAGTAACTCCTCACTTCGTAATCAGACGGCCTGTGTTAGAATACCAGTGCCTCTACTTTGACCTTGGTGTGTACTACTTGTAACTTGGTGTGGCCTCTAAACATCACTTTCAATTGTCTTAGTGGGCGCACTCGTGGCCTGCTGGGTTACTAGATGGAATGTTAAGAGCAAGGTTGGAGTTTGAGAACAGCAGCTGCTCCAGGGACGAGCTGTGAGAAGCAATGCGCTCATATTTGCCGTCTGGAGCACTCACGGGCAACTCTGTTCTATACTACAGGGTCGCTAGGGGCTGGAATCAGTTCAACTGCATCTAAGTTCCCCCACCTTTAAATGAGAATAGTTCGCATATGAACTGTATAGGGCTGTTATATAGATCAAATAAATTCAATGTACATAAAGTAGTTTAGTGCCCAGAACATAACTATACGCTCAAGATATATTAGAATCTATAATTTATTATAGATTTGGATTACATTAGAATTCAAATTTGTCATTTATCATTTATTTAGAATTCATATATTAAAAAATTCTCTATATGCTAGAAATTATTCTAAGCACTGAGGAGAAAGAAATATACATATACATATGTATATGTACACAAAGATACGTAAATTTACTGAGCAGTGCATGTCTTTTATCATATAAGAAATTATATCTCAATTACAAAGAAAACTATTTTTTAAGTATACATAAGAGATGATGAGGTCTTAGGAGCAATTAGAGGTAATGTGAAGTGTTTGAATAGAATATCTTTTGAAAATAGAGCTGAAAGGGTCTGTGGATTAAGTGGATATGAAATGAGACAAAGGGATACTTCCAAAATTTCAGGTTTACGGAAATGAGTGAAAGACTGCAATTTATTGAGAATGAGAACTATTAAAAGCAACAAGAATTGTATAAGAGGTTTGTATAATCAGAAGGATGGTTTTTGAAATGCTATTATATAATAATAATATTATTATTAAAGTTTAAAGAGTTACATTTAAGAGGGAAAATATTTTCAAGGATGTAATACTGGTTAAAAATAAGCCAATTTGTATTTTTTTCATTTTAATACTTTTTGTTTTGTTTTGTTTTTTGGGGGGGCATCATTGCCCTCTGGTGGTTGTGGGAGCTACCCAGCGCTGCTCCTGAGAGCCACCGCTGGATTTGAACCGCCAAACCCGCGGGCCACAATCCCGCACTCAACCACTTACGCAATCGGGCTCAGCCTTAATACTTTTTTTTTTAAAGACGCTTCCTAGGATTTGGTATCTATACTTTTTTCCTTACTCGCATATCCATATTACTTTCCATTAAAAAAAACATTTTATTGGGGGCTCATACATTGCTTTTTTATGTTTTTATTTTTTGGGGGGGGCATCACTGCCTCTGGTGGTTGTGGGCGCTACCCAGTGCTGCTCCAGAGAGCCGCCGCTGGGTTTGAACCGCCAAGCCTGCAGGCCGCAGTCCCACACTCTATCACTTATGCCACTAGAACCCAGCCCAACATACATAAAAACAAATACTGTGCCAAGCACCTTCACTTGCCTGTTGCCATCATCATTCTCCAGATATCTGCTTTTCCACTTGAGCTCTTGATATCAGCTTTTCATCCTTTCCCCTCCATCCTTGCTTCCCCTCCCCCACCAACTCTCGATACTTTATAAATTACTATTTTTTGTCATATCTTCCAATGTCTGACATCTCTCGCCTACTCCTCCGCTATCTATCATCCAGCTAGGAGGTTACGGGCAGATCCTTGTAATTGGCTCCTTCTCTCTACCCCGCCTTCCCTCCACCCATCTGGTAACTCCACTCTCACCACTGGTCCTGAGGGGTTCGTCTGTCTTATGTTTAAAATGTTTTATTGGCACATATTATACATTTGACCTGTTAAACTTAGTGCGTCTTACATGTTTGGAAAAATCTCAATGAGATGTACTGACTTAATGACTATATAAAAGGGTTCAAACATAGCAACAATTACTGAGCACGATGTAAGACCAGGCAGTGAAAATCAGCAATAAATCTGCAAATGCACAATCAATATCCCTGCCACTGAGCTGATTCTAACTCAGCAACTCTACAGGATAGAGTAGACTGTTCCTGTAAGGGTCTGAGTCTGTCAATCTTTACAGGAGTAGCAAGCCTCCCCTTTCTCCCATAAAGTGGCTAGTGGGCTTGAACTGCTGACTTGCAGTCAGCAGCCCAACTTATACCCTACAATGTCCCCAGGGTGCCAAAAACAAACAAACACCCCAAAACCTTCAAAATTTATCTCCGAGAGAGAGAGATAATTATGAGAGGATAAAATTTGAGGATTTAATGTGAGTAGAACATCTAGACAGTGGCTGGAGACAGACATGGGGCCAAGGGAGGATATATATCAAGTAGCAAACATTTTGAAGAGGAACACACTTTATATACTTGTTTTAAATCAGATTGGAGCATACTATGTAATTTTGTTACAGAGAAAACACCAATAATTTGAGGTTTACCACTTACAGGACTCTGGCAGGGCAAGGTATCCACAAAAGACACCTTCTTATCTACAGGTGTCAAACGTTGTCTCGGTTTCGGTGTTGGAGCCTACGATAAACCAATATGTCAAA
Organism: Nesogale talazaci; assembly: GCA_004026705.1. Taxonomy (NCBI): domain Eukaryota; kingdom Metazoa; phylum Chordata; class Mammalia; order Afrosoricida; family Tenrecidae; genus Nesogale; species Nesogale talazaci. The sequence goes on along the minus strand of PVJH01017622.1, from coordinate 19,627 downwards.
CTGAGTATGATGAACATGGTATTTTAAATAATGCTGCCATCAGCTTTTCTGGGGGCTTGATAACGAGGGAGCTATTTTCTAAATTTCTCAGGAAACAAAGTCACTGTTACTTACTACAACTAAGGTACTGGCACAGGACACTGGAGGAAGTCTTTGAACAACTTCTGGCTCTTCACTGCAGATGACATTTGCTAAGTCTTCAGTTGTTATTGACAGGCTTGGTGGAAGGTAAGCAAATTTCCATTTTAACACAACATTGATGGTGCCGGCAGGGTGTTTTTTCTGATCTGTTAACTCAAATATTCCTGCCAAATTATAAAAATAATCTTAATTAATGCCAGAGTGAAGTTTTCTTGCCATAAGAATTAAGGAGAAACAAGAGAACTGCCATTCACTCTTAAGATAATTGAGGTTTGTAGTCATAACTCAAGTGATGCAAGTGACTTGGAGAATAAGATAAAGACAAAAGTCTCTCCCAAGTTGACTGCTTTCAGAAGTAAGGCCTCGAAGGTAAAAGATGAGAAAATTAATTTATAAATAGCTTAATTCACTAAAATTAAATTCTAAGATCATTCAGAAGTCTTAGTTTCCCTTTATGACATTACCTCGGTTATAGTTCAAGTATCAGTCTTTATTTTGACTTGAATGGAGTTTGTCTCTATATTAAAACATCAAAATTTCAAATAATTTATATAGCTGGTAGTGTCTTTATATTCCTGTAAAATTCTATTATCGTAAATATAGTTTACTGGGATTGGGAAATTACTCCAAATTAAGAGCATGGCAAAAAATTACATAAAATAAACAAATTACCCAAAACAAGCAGCAGTAACAAAGCTCCTAGCTAGCTGTAGCTATAATATTACATCAAAATCATAAACATTGTACTAGATTTCAAAATATGAGCAATCTCTGGATTTAAAAAATACCCCATGTGTCAAGTATAACTTTTGCTTAGAAGTATCTTTTACTTGGTACTTGAGTGCTTGTGACTTTTTTGAATTAACTGAAAATACAATAAAATTCCAGACTTCTAGCAGAAAAAAAGGATATAGTTGGAATATAGAGAGGTGTTAAGCCTCTGTAGAGACATAGGAGAACTTTCAAAATGACTGAGTGAGAACTTTTCCATAAAATACAGTTATAAAACAAGAATTGTATTTTAAATAAAAATACAAATTTTTTAAGTACTCTGCAAATGAAATCCAGTATATGATAATTTGAAAACAAGAAAGTCTACTGAACGTCAGGGAGAACAGTGGCAGTGTTTGAGACTGCATTTGCACTTCCACCTCAAGCTCCACGGTGTACACGTTTTCTTAGGGTAGGCAAGCTGTGAGGATTGGCACCTGGCAAGGGCAAGATCACAGGCAGCTTGAGTTCTCCGTAATGGTGGGGGGAAGCAGAAGATTAGAAAATCAAAACCAAAAGGCCTGTTATCAATTTGATCCTGACACATAGAGACCCGAAACAGGGTTTTCCAGTCTTTATGGGAGCAGACAGCCTCATCTTTCTCCAGTGGGACTGGCGTGTTTGAATCAGTGACCTTGTAGTTTGCAGTCTAACACCTAACAGCACCAGTAGGACTCCTTAAAAGATTAGAAGGGAAGTCAAAATTTTAACAGAGAAATCCAGGAACAAAATATCCAACGCATGTCTTCATAAAAGTCTGTTCTACTTATAATTGGTGGGCTGAGAGGCTAAGTGAATGCCCAGAGCTGTGTGGAAGCTCAGGAGGACTAGAAGAGGACCCTGGTTATCTACTTGTCTCTGTGTGTGCAATCTCATGACAGGGGAAAGTAAATGATAAGGCCCATTGGTAGACTGACTGAACTTTGAAGGCATTCCCTAAGCCACATCCAGGCCTGATGGTCTACAGGCTCAAGGGACTTAATTATAACGTTTGAACTATCATTGGCTGACTGCAAATTATGCCAACTCAGGTTTAAAATAAAAAATGAAAATAAACAAAATATCCAAATTTCAACAGAGTAATTATGAGACATGCAGAAAACCAAGAAATTGTGACACATACACACACACCTAAAATCAATAAATAAAAACTTGAGTTTAGACTCATACAAATACTGAGACACTGCTATTTTAAGTATGCTTAAAGAACTAAAATACACCAGGCTTAAAGAATAAGAGAAAATATGTTGAAAATTCCTTATCAAATAGAGGATATAAGAAGAAACACACTATTAAAAAAAGAATGAAACATAGGCTGAGCCCCGGTGGCGTAAGTGGTTGAGTGCGGGACTGCAGCCCGCGGGCTTGGTGGTTCAAATCCAGCGGCACCTCTCAGGAGCGGCACTGGGTAGCGCCCACGACCACCAGAGGCAGTGATGCCCACCAAAAAAAAAAATTTGATTAACAAGAGAATGGAACAGTAATTCTGGAACTGAAAAGTACAATTACTGACATTAAAAAAATGACTAGGAGATGTAGATAAAACAATAAACAATGCTATAATGAATTTATGGCATATATTGGTACATTATATGCATATGTATAAGAACAATAGTACAAAGGAAGGGAAGGAATAGACTGACTTCTATTGGAGCAGAATGTCAATATTTTAACAGAATTTAGTATTAACTTTAAGAAGACTATGATAAAATGAGAATATTATAATCCAAAGAGCAATGAAAACTTTAAAATGGTAGCCCAAAGTTAAAAATGATTGTTGCAGAAGGTTGGAAACATAGATATAAATGAACCATTTCACAACACTGAATATGTTCAAGATTGAATTTTCAAGATCATAGAATCAAGAATATAGGCTTACCTGAGATACACCTGTCATGGGCCAGGGATATGAGAGGCACGTTGACTTTTCCTATGTAAATATTCTCCTGGGTATCACTATCATCAAACACATAAAAATTCAGAGACTCTGACTTAAGGTATCGGTCCAAATCCATGTTCATTTGCACTGGAAAGCACATATGATCATCAAATTGTGGGTCACAGCTACTGGGAATGATAGCTGTATCATGGTCTGCAAAATCAAAAAACTTGTACACCACATACGGGTGTGGCTGTAGGTGGCTTCCCCGGGACTGCAGGTGGTTGCAACATTTTACTGTAATATGAAGTTCATTTAAGTTGCCATCACTGGAATCTGTAGGACTGAGTTGAGCAGTTTTGGGTGCTTGCTGACTTAACTGTAAAACATGCATACTTAAATCATTATAACAGTACAATGAAAATATAAACAGCAGTGTCAAACCTATAGATGAAATAATTCTGTAATTGTACAAAAGCTCCATATTTTCATAACATAATGAATTTTTCAGTAACAAAGACTCCTTTTTATTTAAACCCAAGGATCACCAGAACACATGTGGCCAGACAATCCTGTGCTATTAGCACATATATGAAAGACTGAGCATACAGTTGGAGATTGGTGGTACTAAATAAAGCAAACAAATAAACAAAAAACCCTCTAATTATTTTAAAAAGGTTATTTAATAGCTAAGTAGAAAATTCAATAGCTAGATCCAGAGATAAAAATCTTACAGTTAACAGGTTTATTAGGATTCTGATGATATCCCATTTTTTGGGGGGGGCATGAGTGAGATGATTTATTAAGTAGTCCTTCTCTTTTCCCCTTAAAGTTAACTATAAAAGATGAGATTCTGCCAATCGATTACACTGAGAGTTTGAAATGTTTTAAATGACAAAACTAAATAACCTAGTCTCATTTTAAAAATGTCTTCCGAAAGTGTCTTTTAGTACTGAGAGGGAAAATGATGCCATTATTCCTTAAATCTGTGAATCAATGCTCTAAAAGGGTAAGTTACAAAAAGGCAGTGCTACTAAGATCACTGTTGACACATACACAGCTTCATTCCAAAAACATGTTTCTGAGATCAGTAAATGGCTGTAGACAAGATCTATTAGTAGCAAATATTGTAATAAAAGTCATTCGATATGTGCATTGCAATTCCTTTTACTCTCTCTTACCAATTCTATTTTTAAGGTGTCTGAGGTAGCACAAACATACTAAGGTGGTTAACGGAGCAGTTTTGTATTTCATAGTAATATGATTACAAAAATTATTCATTGGATATAACAGTACAAAAACACACAGAATGTATATACAAACGAAATAAGGTATGCAGTCTAGTTATAAATATTGTACAATGTCAATTTTCTGGTTTGATACCGAACTATAGTTATGTAAGAAATTACAAATGAAAGAAAGGTACCAGGGGATTTCTCAGTACTATTTTTGGGACATTTTGTGAATCTATAATCGTTTAAAAAGTAAGTAAAAATCCATATGGTAGCTATTGAAGAAAATGAGTTCAATTTAAAGCATGAAATATAAAATATCTAAAATTTCTGTCATAAAACATCTTAAATTCAGAAAATGTAAGCGGATTTAGCCTCTAGTATTTACTCTCTGAACACAGGGATGTGATTAGCCTTGCTATCACACACAGTGCACTGGAAAGTGGATTATGACAGATGTAGTTCGATTATGATTTCACACCTTATCATTTTATCTCTCTTTTGACCCATTTAAAAGTTGTCCTAGGTTTTACTATTTTTCGCTTTCTTTTTGAGATTTTTCTCTATTTCAAGTTGCTATTGTTGTTAGGGTGCTTTTTGTTTGTTTTTTTTATTATAGGGTTTCCGAAATCCAGGATGGGTGAATCCATAGAGGCAGTCATTGGATTAATGGCTTCCTGGGGCTATGGCAGGGGAGTTTGGAGGTGGAGAGATGGGAGCTAAGAATAAAGAGTACAGAAAAAGAAGAAAGTATTCTAAAATTAATTATGGTAATGCTTATACAACTCTTCCTGATATGATTGAACTTTTGAATTTTATATTGTGTGGATTATGTCCCAATAAAACTGTTTTAAAAGGAAGAAAAAAAGTCTTAAAATTCAAACAAACTTACCCATTGAATTTTCTCTGGTCCCTTAAGATTTGAAGTTATATATCCCAAAGCTTTGGCTCGTTCTCGATAAAGTCGAATTGCTTGGTCCATGGGAACTCTTAATCGGAACCAGTATTCTACTGCACCAAAATCTGGGATGTCTCCTTTAGTTCCTACAAATCCATACATAACTCGCTGTTAAAATAATCCCCCAAATTAATATGTATAGCATTAAAAATACATCAATGGTATTTAGTTTTAAAACTAAAACTTTATACTGAGTAAAATCTAGGATTTACACAAGTGATGTGTGGTTGGTAGATAACAGAGATGAAGAAAATGTTATCATTTCTGCTACTATAAGTTTCATTCTGTGTTTAAGATTATTATATCAAATACGTGAAACTATGCTTGAGACAGTCCAATCTATACCGCCAGCCTTCTGAAATATAAAAAAGCCTAAACATTTTGCGAAATACTCCACAGATTCTTTTGATGCTACAGTACTTTTTTCCCTTTTTCTGACCAACTTATAAATATAACATTCCATATTGTAATTCTACTTTCAACAAATGTTTGGCACTTTCCTACATCTCTACTGTACCACAAGTAGGAAAAATACCACATCCATGTCAAATTTACACTGAATGCAATCTACCTCTATACTATTTGTCTTTCACACAAGTCTTTGGTCACATTCTCTTCTCATTTCCTATGGGTTTTTATCTAGTTCAAACTTAAAATATATTTCCCGGGCCAATGACATCCACTTGCAAAGCTCCCTCCTTGACATTTGGACTTATATATCCAATTGCTTATCTCGGTCGCTATTTGAAAGGCTGAAATTTCAAACTCGCCCTGTGGCTCCATGTTGGAAAGACCTGGTGACCTGCACCCGTGAAAATTACAGCCATGAAAAACTCTGTCATGTGCGGTTGCTATGAGTCAAAACTGATCAATCTGTTGGGATATATATATCTATATACACACATACATACATACACACACACACATATATATATATCATCCCAAAATGCGATCTCTATTTGGAAGTCTAATAGATGGGCCAATTTTTTTCTAAAGAGAATTACTGATGTTCTTTCTCACATTTGCGCCCTTTCTATGCCTCCCTATCTCAATAAAGGGTATGACTATCCTCCTAGAGTCTCAAGCCAGAAGTTGTTGTCTCATTTCCCCTTTTATCTTACCTTCAATGGATGAGCAAGTCTCCTAACACCGTTCCTAGATCTTTTCATAGATCCCAGCAGAATTTTTCTAAACATGGTATGTAATCATATCACTTCTTCACTCAAAGGCCTCTACTAACTGACCATTATGGAAAAAAATTCCAAACTTTTTTCCATTATTTATTACTAATAAGGTATGTAGTATGAACCAGTACGATTCCATGCCTCTTACATTTTAAGTTTATTCCACCTTAGATCTTGATTTTGGCGTTTGTTTTTTCTTCTCCATGAATCCTGGATCCTTGACTGTATCTTTACTCTATCTGTATCTTTAAGCTGTTTTTTTTTTTTTTTTAAAAACCAATATCCTTCTACGCAAACCATTATCTGAATTAGAAACCACTTTCTTTAGCCTCTTGTCTTGATTTTATACACACACCCATATTTATACACACACACACACCTAGAAGACAAGGTACACAGGGCAGGGCTTTTGCCTAATTTATTTACAACTTACACATGCAAATCTCTAACAACAACCTGTTTAGTATAAGAAAATTACTGTTTAATCAAACAGAGATATCAATTTATAAAATACATATTTGCAGTGTTATGTTTGTTTTTTGTTTTTAAAAATAGCAATTGTGATACCCAAGGCATCAGAAAATTTTAAAAAAGAAATCAAATTTCATCAAATTAAAACCTATTTGTATACATCAGTAGGTATTGAAATCAGAAAGTACAAGAACTATAGAAAGTGAGAAAAAACTTGGAGACCATACATCTGATGGTCTAATATCTAGATTATAAAAACGATTTTAACAAACAGAAAAACAATCCAAATTTTCAAAAGGCAAATGACATGAATGGACATTTCTAAAAATATATATTAATGAATAATAATCACATGAAAGATGCTCAGTATTCAAATGAAGGGGGAGGAAAAGTGAGTGGAAAGCATCCTGACCCACCAGGCATTGAGGATGATATCCCCACTCAGAACAGCCAATGCACAGAGAGGACCATATGGCCGACCCCATTATGAGACACAAAGTCTGTTGCTACCCAAGGCCATATAGGGGACAACATTGGAGACATAGGGTTAGGATTGCACCCCATCTGACTCCACTACTCAGAGGACAAACACTGAGGGTGTACAGCAGAGCACTGGGGGAAGCAGAGCAGGGAGGTCCCGAGGGAGTGCCAAGGATAGACTTTGGGGTCAGGGTGTAGCACACCGTCAGACTTGACTGAAGGACACACCTAGAGGTCACCAAACAGACCATGAACTATTTACAGGTTCTTATTTATTAATATTTTCATTTGTCACTTATTTATATTTTATCTGGACATTGGTTTTTTTTTATTGTTGTTGTTTTGCTTTCTTTCATCACTTCATCTTGCTATGTCTTGCTTTTTTATTGCATATTTTTATCTCTGCAGGTCTGTCTAGATTAGATAGGCTGCGTGAACAGTCTGGAGGAGAAAACAATGGGACTGATGATTCTGGGGGGAAATGGGGGAAAGGAGGTGGTTGTTTACCAATGCAGGGACAAGGGAACAACAAGTGAGCCAAAATAAGTGACAAGAAGAGTGTGAGGGGCCTGGTAGGGATTGATCAAGGGTAATGTAACTGAGAGAAATTACTGAAACCCAAATGAAGGTTGAGCATGATAATGGGACAAAAGGAAAGTAAAAGGAAATAGATGAAAGAACTAGGAGGCAAAGGGCATTTATAGAGGTATAAATACAGGCATGTACATAGTAAATATATATAAAATGGAGAAATAGATCCATATGCATATATTTATAGGTTTAGTATTAAGGCATCAGATGGACGTTGGGCCTCCACTCAAGTACTTTCTCAATGCAAGAACACTTTGCTGTACTAAATTGGCATTCCATGATACTCACTTTCCTGACACGATCTCTGAAGACAAATGTGTGCATAAGCAAAAGTGGTGAAGAAAACTGATGGTGCCCAGATATCAAAAGATATAGCGTCTGGATTCTTAAAAATTTGAAGGTAAACAAGTGGCCATCTAGCTCAGAAGCAACATGGAAGATGCATACCAGCCTGTGTGACCACGAGGGGTCAAAGGGATCAATTATCAGGCATCAAAGAATAAAAAATATTATGATCGCATGCCCACCTTCCTGATATGATTGAGCCAAATGTGTGCATAAGAAAATGTGGTGAATAAAGCTGATGGTGCCCAGCTATCAAAAAATATTGCATCTGAGGTCTTAAAGGCTTGAAGGTAAACAAGTGGCCATCTAGCTCAGAAGCAACAAAACCCACATGGAAAAAAGCACACCAGCTTGTGTGACCACAAGGTGTTGAAGGGATCAGGTATCATGTATCAAGGAACTAAAAATTATACCACTGTAAATGAAGGGGATTACAGATTGGGGACCCAAAGCCCATTTGTAGGTAACAGTACATCCTCTTACAGAAGGGTCTCGAGGAAGAGAGAAGCCATTCAAGGTGCAATGTAGCAATGATGAAACATACAATTTTCCTCTAGTTCTTCAATGCTTCCTCCCCCACTTCTCCCCCCACGATCATGATCCCAAATCTACCTTACAAATTTGGCTAGACTAGAGGAAAAACACTGGTACAGATAGGAACTGGAAACATAGGGAATCCAGGACAGATAATTCCTTCAAGACCTGTGGTGAGAGAAGTGATTCAGGGAGGGTGGAAAGAAAGTCAGGTAGAAAGGAGGAACTGAATAAAAGGATCTACATACAACCTCCTCCCTGGAGTACAGACAACTGGGAAGTGGATGAAGGGAGACATACACAGTGTAAGATCTGACAAAATAATAATTTATAAACTATCAAAGACTCATGAAGGATGGTGGTGCGGGGAGAGAGGGGGGAAATGAGGAGCTGATACCAAGGGCTTAAGTAGAAAGCTAATGTCTTGAGGGCAATACATGTACAAATGTGCTGGACATACAATGGATGGATGGATGGCTTGTCCTAAGAGTTGTATGAACCCCCAATAAAATGATTTTAAAAAAAGAAAGATGTTCAGTGTCAATAAACCCAACTCACTGCCACAGAGCCAATTTGGACTCCTAGGAACTTAGAGGACAGAATAGAACTGCTCCCCGGGGTTTCCAACACTGTTGATATTGAGGGAGTAGACAGCTTCATCTTTCTCCAGAAGAGCGATTTGGAACTACTGATCTTTCAGTTATCAGTCACCAGCAGTGCCACCAGGGCTCCTCAGTGTCATTAGCCATTGTGAAAATAAAAATCGCAACAATAAGACACCATTTCATCCACAGTAGGATGGCTATTATCAGAAAAACAGAATATATGTGTCGGCAGTGATGTGGAGAAATGAATATTCTTCCATTGTTGGGTGTTGTTGAGTTGGCCCTGCCTCCCAATGAATTCATCTGGTTGAGAGCTGTCCTCTTTTTCTATGACCCTCTACTTTACTAACCATGGTGTTCTCTCCATGGACTAATCCTTCCTAATATTATGTCGAAAGCATGTGAGACCATCTTGCCATTCTCACTTATGAAAAACATTCTGCCTGTCCTTCTTCCAAGAGAGACTTGTTTCTTCTTTGAACAGTTCATGGGTACATTCTTTGCACTGTAATTCAGATGCAGCAATTCTTTGGTTTTAATTATTCATTTTTCATATTCACGATGTGCCTGGAAAGACTTGAAAACATCAGGTGTTAAGTCAGGCACCTTTAGGCCTCAAAGAGACATCTTTGTTTTTTACCACAGTAAAGAGGTCTTTTGCAGCAGATTTACCAATGCAAAACATTATTTGATTTACTTCTTTCATTTTTAAAAAAATCCAAATTGGGTTTATTGGGATGGCTTCCCACTCATCTGACTCGGGGTCTTTGGATGCGGCTTCCATCTGAAGGAGCATCCTTCTGGAGGCCTTGTTTTCCTTCCTGCAGGTTGACTGAGGACAGTAGAGCAGCCAACACAAAGCTACTGTTTGTGCCTGGCTGAAGACCATGGTGATTTTATAGCAGCCTGGGCATTTGACATCCATGAAGTAGGAATTGGTGCTCTGCACCAGTTGTTGCTTCTTGTGTCTTCTCTTCTCTTTAGGAGAGGGATGAAGGAGATGCTCTGTGAGCGGCATGATTGCAGGGGGAGGCCATCACCACCAGAAAGGGTTTCTTTCATTTTTTTTTTAAGTACAAAAAATATTTTATTGACTGTCATACAAAATTACCTTTTTGTGGTTACTTTAGTCAACATCATGTCCTCTAGGTTGATCCATATTTTGTGATGTCTTGAAGATTCATCATTATTCTTTAGTATTGTACAGTATTCCACTTGGCATTATCTTTCGCATCTTGCTTCCAAGAGCATTGATGGGGACCCAAATAAAATAAAATCTTTGACAATTTAAATATTTTCTCCATTTACCACAAAGTTGGTTATTGGTCCAGTTGTAATAATGATTTTCATTTTCTTCATGTAAAGGCATAATCCACTCTGAAGGCTGTATGTAGTCTTTGATCTTCATCAGTAAGGCCTTCAAGTTTTATTTATTTTCAGCAAGCCAAGTTGTCATCACCTGAAAATTGCTGGTTGGTCTGGACTCTTTCTTATTTCACATCTGACGTCATATTCTGAATGTAGAACAGCTGTTGGATTATATGCTCAGTATACAGATCGGATATGTATGGTATAAGACTAGAATTCTGACACATACCTTTTCTGATTTTATACCATGCAGTATCTCTTTGTTTGTTCAAATGACTTGGTTCATGTATAAATTCTGCGTGACCATATTTGAGTGTTCTGAAATTCCCATTCTTTACAATGTTGTCCATATATTTTCTGATCCCCACAATGACAGGCTTTACATAGTAAATAAAGCATAGGTAAACATCATTTTGGTATTCTGTTTTTCACCAAGATGTACCTGATGTTAGCAATGATATTCTTTATTCCACAGTCTATTCTGGATCTCGCTTGAAGTTCTTACAGTTCTTTGCTGATGTACTGTTTCTACTGTTTTTAAATTACCTTCAGCAAAACTTTATTTGCATGTGATATCACTGATCTTGTTAGATAACTTCTGCATTCCGTTGTGTCACCTTTCTTTGAACTGGGTAGAAAGTGTTGTAGCTCTTTTCCAAGTTTCTTGGCATAAACCAATGCTTGCAGTGTTGTATCTTTGGGTTGAAACATCTCAGTTGGTATTCTGTTTATTTCTATTCCATGTTTTTTAAAAAAATCATTTTATTGGGAGCTCATACAGCTCATCACAATCCATATATACATCCATTCTGTTAAGCATATTTATACAATTGTTGCCATCATAATTTTCAAAACACTTTCTACTTGAGGTCTTGGCATCTGCTCATTCCCCACGCTTCTTCCCCCACCCTCCCTCCCTCATGAAACCTTGATACTTTATAAATTATTATTTTTTCATGTGTTAAAAAAACCACTGTCTCCGTTCACCCACTTTTCTGCTGCCCGTCCTCCTGGGAGGGGGTTATATATAGATCATTGTGATCAGTTCTCCTACCATGTTACCTTCCCCTTCTGGTATCGCTACTCTCATTATTGGTCTTGAGAGGTTTATCTGTCCTGGATTTCCTGTGTTTCTAGCTTTTATCTGTACCTATGGACATGCTCTGGTCTAGCCATATTTTTAAGGCAAAATTGGGGTCATGATAGTAGGTGGGTGGTGGGGAGGCTTGGAGGAAGCATTAAAGAACAAGAGGAAAGTTGTATGCTTCATTGGTGCTCTACTGCACCCTGACTGACTCGTCTCTTCCTTGTGATCAGATTCTGTAAGGGGATGTCCAACTGTCTGTAGATGGGCTTTGAGTCTCCACTCCGCACTTCCCCTCATTCACATTGATATGATTTTTTTCTTATGGGTCTTTGATGCCTAATACTTGATTCCATTTACCTCTCATGACCACACAGGCTGGTGTACTGCTTCCATGTGGTCTTTGCTGTTTTTCAGCTAGATAGCTGAGCCTCCATCTTCAAGTGTCCAAGATTCCAAATGCTATATCTTTTGATAGCTGGGCACCATCAGCTTTCTTCACCATAATTGCTTGTGCACCCATGTTGTCTCCAGCGATTGTGTCGGGTAGCTGAATATCAAGGAATGCCAAGTTATTAGAACACAGTATTCTTGAATTGAAGGATTATAGCCTTATTTTATACCAATGCCTTCAGTGAAGATTGGACTTCTTCCTTCAATACCATTGGTTCTTGATCAAATGCTGCCTCCCGTAATGGCTGAACATTGACCAACTCTTTTTGGTACTGTGCACTCTTTGTATTTCCATTTTCTTTTTATACTTCCCATGACTTTCGATATATTTCTTATGGAATCCTTCAATACTGCAACTTGAGGATTAAATTTTTCCTTCAGTTCTTTCAGCTTGAGAAATGCCAAGTGTGCTTTTTTCTATTTGTTTCCCAATTCCAGGTTTTTGCATGTTTCATTTTAATATTAAGCTTTGTGTTCTGGAGCCACCCTTTGGATTCCTCTGTTCAGCTAATTTATTTCTTTCACTTTCTTGACGTTCATGAGCAAGTTTCAGTCTCTTCTGAAAACCATTTGAACTTTTTCAATTCTGTCTTTTTAATGATCTTTTGTTTTCTTCATGTATGATTTTCCTTATGTCATCTAATAGCTTGTCTAGTCTAAGGTCATTAGTTTTAAACACATCAAATATCTTCTTGAGATGATCCTTAAAATCAGGTGGAAAATACTTAAGGTAATATTTTGGTTCCTGTGGATTCATTTTCATTTGCTTCCATTTGCTTCAATTTGCATAAGAGCAATTGATGGTTGTTTCTCAGTTGACCCCTTTCTTTGCTCTGATTGATATGAAACTTTTTGTTCTTCCACAGATGTAGTTGATTTGATTTCAGTATATTCCACTTGGATGGTAACTAGATGTGTTGTAGGGAAAAAGGTATTTGCAATGAATAGGTTCTTGGCCTTGTAAACATGTATCATACTATCTGTTGCCATTCCTATTACCCAGAACATACTTTTTTGATTCTGTTTGTTTATTATTAGCTTTTCCATTCTAACACCAGTAATTATCAATGAATCTTGATTTTATGTTTGGAAACTTTCAGACTGCATATATTGGTAGAAATCTTTAATTTTTTTCACCTGTGGCTTTAGTAATTGTGAATATACTTGAAAAATATTCATGTGAAATGGCTTTATTTTTAGGCAAATGGCTATTACTCTACCACCAACACTGTTGTGCTTCAGGACAGATCTTGAAATGCTCTTTTATGACACTAAATCCAATGCCACCTCTCTTCAAGTCATCATACCTCACATTCATACTTTGTACATTCCATTTTATGATTACTGACAAACATTTAAAGCTGTTTCTTCTCCTTTTGAGTCATGCCACATCAGAAAAGACCCTGAAAACTTTACCACCATCATTAAGGTTGACTCTTTTGAAAAAGCAACTTTTCCAAATCATATTCAAAGGACTCCTTTTCAACAATAGTCAAAGGATGTTCCATTGTTATTCATAAGGTTTTCCCTGATCAATTTTTTTAGAGGTAGATGTCCAAGTCCTTATTCCAAATTGTCTTAGTCTGGAAGTTCTGCTGGATCCTGTACACCATGGGTGGACCTGTGAGTATTTGAAATACTGGTGGCATAGCATCCAGCAAACACAGCAGTACGTAAACTACCACCATATGACAAAATGGTAGATGAATGTAGTCTATTGTTGCTTGGATTTGCGAAATGGTATAATCACCATAGAGAATAGTTTGGTGGATCTTTCAAACTTAACACACAGAAGTAACATATGATCCATGCATTCCACTGCTAAGCATACATACTCCAAAGTCTTGAAAGTATGGACTGAAACACATACTTTTATACTAATTTCACTACAGTATTATTCACAAAGTTAAAAGGTAGAAACAACTCTGATAGTGATCTACAGATGGAATGGATATACAAAATGTGGCATATCCATATGCTAGAATACTATTCAGTCATAAAAGATGTTCTGATATGTGCTACAGCATAGCTGAACCTTGAACAAATGCTAAGTGAAATAAGGTAGGCAAAAAAGGACAAATATTGTGTCATCCCACTTATATAAAATATTGAAATATACTACTGCATAGAGACAGAAGTTTATTAGTATTTAGTAGCCAGATAGATGGAACAGTTACTGCTGATGGAATGCTGTTTATATGAGGTGATGAAAAATTATTGGAAATAGTGATAGCTGCACAAGATGTTAAGTATAATGGACATCATTGAAGTTTACAGGTAAAAATGGTTAATGTGGCAAAATGGGTGTTTTATCACACACACAAAAACACCCTTGTACTAACATCATCAATTACAGTTCAGATAATCTAATGAACTGTGAATGACTACATTCTGGAGTGCTGTTCTGACCTTAGGAGCCTTGCAGACACTGTGGGTTAGCCATCGCATTACAAGCTGCAAGGTCAGAGCTCTGAAGAGTCTAGCTACTCTCATCAACATTTACCGTCCTACAAACCGGAGACAGGGGCTCGGTGACTTGTATCGACTCGACGGCAGAGGTTTAGTGTGGGGCCTTTACCCTAAAGACACTTTTAATTTCATAGAAAAGATACTAATGTAGAACACTCTATTAACATATACACAAAATTAGTAGTTCAAAGATCAAGATCTTTGTACTTACCAATCAAGCTTGCTGTGCAAAATATTCGACCACTTTTTTCCAGAATTTCATGGAATTTCAATTGACATGCTGCAATGGTTTCATAATCCATGCTGTACGCTTGATGCACCTCAAGAGTGACAGTATTCTTCTGAATATATTGCAAGAACAAGTCATTCACGTGGACAAGATACTGAGAAGTAAAGTTGTATTCTGGGTGAAGGCCTCGTACTATGGGAGTTGTCTGTAGTTCAAAATCATAGAAAGCATAGGTACAGAAAGTGACAGGCTCTTTATCTCCTGATGCCTGGAAAACTTCTGAAGAAAAAGTTATTTTGTTGATATGGATTTCAAATAGGTTTTCACCTCTTTCTAAGTGGATGGTTTCATCAAATTCATCAACAGAGTCATCTGGCATGATTTCTGGTTTAAATTTGTATTGTTTGGTGCCATATGCGATATCCTTTAATTGGGCTGCAAGAGAAGATACAGGTTAGGGATTTTAAAATATCGACACAAGATACAAACTGGTGTGGAAATGGTAGTAAGGCAGCATGGGTTCTTTTTATGAATCATCTCAATCCTAAACTCTTAACTACATACTACTTTTCTGTTCAAAATATTGTGCAATACAGGAATCTATCATTTATTTTGACATCACTTAACATTTATGTTGCAAAAAGAAAAGAACCTCTGAATGAGTAGCCAAGCTTAAGTAAATATCTGGATATTTACCTACTCCTCAGTCTCTGTAGTTTCATTACCATCTCTCCTTTAAAGTGACTTTCTTTATACTGCCTACTACCCTTCCACACAAAAGCTATATATTTTTTTTACTTCTGGAGGTGATAGCTGTGTTTATTATCTGGGCTGTGGTGATGGTTTCACATATTCCCAAACTGATGAAATTGAAGTTTAAACCTGAACAGTTAGAGAATTTTAACTATATCATCATAAAATTATTTTTATTAGTTAGAATTTAATATTAAAATATATCACTCCATATTTCAGTTATTGCAAATAGAATTGTACAATTGCAACCACAATCAGTTTCCAAACATTCTTTTTCTACATGAACTCCTTGATGTCATCTCCCATTTTGCCCCTCACCAGCATGGACCCACCTCCCCACAAAGCCCTTATTCTACTTGGTATCCCTTTAATCAATCCTTGATCTATAAAACTTATTATTTAAAGAAATATCTCATTCTTTTTTTCCCTTACTTTTACTGGGGGTTCTGATATCTCTTAATACAATGCATACATTCACCCAGTGTGTCAGGCACATGTATACCTATGCCACCATCACCATTTTCAAAGCATTCTGTTCCCACTTGAGCTCATGATATCATATTCCCATTTCTTCCCCTACACCTCCCGAAATATCCCTCTCTAGATAAAATGTTCCCCCTCATTTCATACCTAAATTTCTAGGAGTATCCCTGTTATATCCAGTTCCTCATCTAACAGACACGTTTAGATCTCTTGCAAACCACATCTGCCTTATTTTTTATATGAATATAAACCAGAGGACTTGGAATAACCACTAGTTGCAAGATCCAAGGGATTGTGGTCAACACATCACTTGATCTCTTTGCTTTGAAGACTTCTGCTCTACTCTGCATCTCTGGTCCCCCCTCCCCCTGCTTTTCCTCCTACCCCGCCATTTGTTCTTTCAGAGTTTTACTTTCAGTACTAATTTGTGGCACTGTTTTTGGTCTTCTTAGGCTACAGATTCCTCTAGGGCAGGGGTCGGCAAACTGTGGCTCTTTCAGAGTGAACGTGCGGCTCTGAAGTGACACGGCAAATATGAAGGTTATTATTTCAGATCAAGGCGATTTCATTTGTTTGGAGTAAAATACTTAAGGCTCTTGAGTGATTTTAAAGTTGGTAGGAGGGAAGGATTGGCTCTTCGTTCTCAAGAGTTTGCCGACCCGTTGTAGATGATCTCAGGCACTTTTATGATTTCTGCTACTATCAATATCTTGAAGACTTCGACGTTACTATTTTTCATTCATAATATCTTCCTCACACCCAAACTCTTATGTTTAATGGTGTACAGAACAAATTTACCTACAGACCCCCAAAGGAGGCCAAATTCAGGTTGTCTAGGCAAGACAGTATCATGTTGTTTTCTAACTCTTCCTGTGCCGAGGCTCAAGTGTTCCACTCATCTAGTTGCCAGGTACCCTCGAGTCTTCATTTGCTTTCACTCTTTTTATTTCTATAGACATTTAAACTCTATTTCCTAAGTCTGCATCATTTTTTCCATTTTCTCCATCTCTTCTATTATTTATTACTCCTAGTGTTTATTTTGTAGAACCCAATTGACTTCCCACCCTTATGTCTTACCCATTCTTCTCAATACCCAGCAGAATAATCTCTAACGTACAATTCTGAGTTTATCAGTGCACATCTTAAAAATTCTTTAGTTGGTCTACAGGCTCATAGTTTTCCAGGTGGCCCACTCGGCCCTCACTAATGATATTGTTCTGTAGTTTGAGCATTCTGTTGGGGCACTTTTCTTTAGAATGCATACAAATATTGATCTCTTCCAGTCAATTGTGGTCAAGTGTTTTCCAAATTTTCTGGCATAGATAAGTGAGGGCTTCCAGTGTTTCAGGAGCTTGCTGAAACATTTCTGTTGCTATTCCACCAACTTCTGGAGTCTTGCTTTTGGCTAATGTTTTCAGTGTATTGGTTCTTGCTCATATGACATCTCCTGAAATGGTAGAATGTTGACAAGTTCTTTTTGGTACAGTGATTGCATATTCTTTCCATCTACTCATAATGCTTCCAACATCACTCAATATTCTGTCCATAGAATCTTTCAGGATTGCAACTAGAGGTTTGAAACTTTTTTGGAATTCTTCCAGTTTCAAATATGCTAAGCATGTTCTTCCCTTTTGGTTTGTTAAGTCTATGTTTTTGCATATTTCATCATTATATCGGGTTTTGTCTTCTAGAGCTGCCCTGTGAAACATTTAAATAGAGATAGGCATGCTCAATGTTTCTTTGATAGCTTTTGCATTTCCTTAGCTTTACTCTTCATAGCAGGGGGGCACATCTTCACTGATCCACGTCATGGACTCGAGTGACAGTTCCTAGGGTGTGGTGTCTCAGCATTGTTTTTTTTCCTTTTTATCGTGAGCTCTTACAGATATTACAATCATCCATCGTTCAATTAGATCAAGCATAATTATTCAAGTGCTGCCACCATCATCTTCAAAACATTCTCTTTCTTCTTGAACTCTTTGATATCAGCTCCCCTTTTTATCCACCTTCCCCAACTGATCCACCCCCGGGGACTCTTGTTATTATATGATATTGTTTATCCTGTCTATTTATTTATTTTTGCCACTTCTTACACCATCCAATGTGTCCCCTCATTTGCAAATCTGTTATTCATTCTCCTCAGCTTTCTTCTTCTTTGCATACTCTACTCAGTGTCTAGCACTTTACTTAGGACACAGCAGGATCTTGATCATGTTTGTGGAATGGATCACTTAATTTAAGGGAGAGAGAAAATATATTGGTAAAGAAGTAGTAGGGACTTGAATGGAATGTAAATCTCAAACTCTATACGTCCATTTTTAGTCAAGAAAATTCCATGTAGCAACTTTTTATTGACTTCTATTTTGATATTTGGAAAACCTTGGTTAGACAGTTAAAAACCTGCATGATGTAGTAGTTCTTGAAAGGGGTGGCCTGGGTTTCCCAGCGGATCCTAAAAGGCCTTTTGGAGGTCTGAGGTCAGAAGCATTTTTGTAATAATACTAAGATATAATTTGACCTTTTGTTCTTTCACAAATGTATAATGGAGCTTTCCAGAGATTACATGATATGTGATATCCTAATAGACTGAATGAAGCGGATGTAAAAATTTAGGTGTCCTCTATGAAACCAGACATGCAAAGTATTTGCAAAATTACAAAACAATGCTACTCTTCTGCTTTTAAAATATAGTTATATTTAATAATTTATCTTACATATATTAACTTAGGGTGGTAATATTAATATTATTGTCATAAGAAGTTTATGAAAAAATTCTGTTTCAATTTTGAATACAATAAATACCAAACATTAAAATTAATGTAAACAAAAATGCTTCTGAGTCCACCAATAACTTTTAAGAGTATAAAATGGTGGCACAGGCTAACTGAATCAAATATTTAAGTACTTATCATTGTGGAACTTATATTGGTGTCAGAGAAAACAGGTAAATATCCAATAGTTGAAATGTACTTATATAACCCCCAAATAATGCATACTGAATATTTGAGAGGATATTCTTGGCTGTAATCGTCTTTGGTTTATAAACAAGATCCAGTCTTAAATGTGTCTTTATCTAAAATTTGTAAGTACGGTAAACACAGGTGCATACGGTTTGAGTGTAGCCTTTAGAGCCCAGATTCCCAAACTTGACTGATAATTATAGTCCCCTGGGGGTATGGTGCAATCACAGGTCCTGGGGCTTCATCACCGGTGCAATGAATCAGAATCTCTAGGGGCAGGATTCCAGGGATCTGTGTAAGTCTATTTTTCAAACTATAGCCTTGAACATATATCTCAATTGCCAGGTATTATTTTTGAATACCTTTTAAGTCCCAGGGATAGAAGGGATACAAACATCTGATGCATGTTACATAAAGTTGCCCTTACTTTGAAAGAGTGAACGACCCCCTAGGGGAAACAAAATCTTCATCACAATTATGTCTACTAGTAGTTCCATGCACAGCTGGAACAAGGCAGGTGCAAGGTTTTGAGCCCTAAATCTATTCTGACTCATAGCAGCCCTATAGGGCAGAAAAAAACTTCCCCTTTGGGTTTCCAAGGCTTGAATCTTTTAAATCATTTTATTGGGGACTCATA